>JARQZK010000094.1:27500-115000 GCA_030704885.1 Cynegetis impunctata
ATTTATACCATTGCATTTGAAATTTCTCAAAAAATCATAAATAGAGCTAGCTGTTACATAACGCCTTCTAGTTGCCGATTAGAATATTAAAAGTGTTTTTGTTATTAGTGAATGAAATCTACATTTAATACTCTTTGCATAGAGTCTATGTCTTCTAAAATCGGTGCATGCATTATGGAGTTACAGTCTTTTTTATGTCAAAGAAAGAGAACTTCCCCCACCATTTCAGAATAGGTAATACAAAAAAATGACTTTAACAAAAGTTGTAGAATTAGGACAGTAGTTTCTAAAGTTGATATTTTTTACCAGCGTAAATTGGAGAATATTGCGTAAAAAATCCAATTATATTTTATAAGTGGTAGATTGCGCCACCTAGCGGAAAACTATGGACTCAAAAACATTTTTAATCAATTTTTTAGGGCAGATTTTCATAAAAGAATTTTTTTCCTCAAATTCTAGGATTTACGGTTTCCGAGATACGGCCGGTCGCCACCCTTAATGAATAATGAATCACCCAATATATATATATATATATATATATATATATATATATATATATATATATATATATATATATATATATATATATATTTATTTAAATTAACACGTGAAATGAGGGAAATGACACCTCAACTAGAAATCGAAGAGCAATTGTTTTTTTGATAGTTAACTACTCATTTTTTCATTGTCAATTCATTATTGGATGTTTCAGTTCCCTTATTGATACGGATTCTGGATTAGATATTGTATTGTTGACTTATAATATTTCATGGATATATAAACCTATGACGTTAAGTACTATTTAAATCTCACGCTACGTAGGTGTTACATATGCCTGGTTTATTATGTTGTTGATATAAGTGTAATAATAATATTTTACATGTCCTGAAGAAGGGAATAAACATTCTCGAATACTTGACTGAAGCAGAGAGTTTTGCTGAACCCGTAGCCCAGTTCATTGACTGCACCCCCCCATTAGAACTGATATTTCCATGCTCAGATGTTTCACCAAGGGTTCAGGGAATTATCAATCAACAATATATATATATATATATATATATATATATATATATATATATATATATATATATATATATATATATATATATATATATATATATATATTATATATTTATTTATAATATATATTTATATATATAAATATATATATATACATATATATATATATATATATATATATATATATATATATATATTCTATTTGATTATTCTAATTCGTTGGCCTTGTTTCTGTTATATAATTTTGTTTATAAGTTTTTTGTTCTTTGTTTTGGTCACAATGAAAACTTCCTCGATATGAGTTTTAAGTCATATAATAAGATAACGTTTCGGCTGGATTTTCAGCCTTTCTCAAATCTATAAATCGTAGTACCTTAGAGCGTGAATACTTATTATCCTCGACGAATCTACAGAAAGGGTTTACACAATTACATATAACAATCAATTTTTAAACTTATTTTTAACAATAACAGTATATTAATATTTTCTACAACACATTTGAATTTTATCACAGATCCTACACTTCGAACAATTCAGCTGCCTCTCACTCATTACAGTGCCTCTCACTCGAGGATATATTCACGCCCTAAGGTACTACAATTTATCGATTTGAGAAAGACTGAAAATCCAGCGGAAGCGTGATCTTATTGTATGACTTAAAACTTATATTGAGGAAGTATTCATTGTGCCCAAAACCAAACAAAAAACTTATAAACAAAATATATATATATATATATATATATATATATATATATATATATATATATATATATATATATATATATATATATATATATATAGATATATATATATATATATATATATATATATATATATATATATACATATATACATATATACATATACATATACATATATACATTTTTCGTCATCGGAATACTTTATCTTTCTTAAAATGAAAATTAACACAAACATGATATCGTAGCTATTCAAGATCGCTGGGGAAAATTTATCGAGCCAAATGGAGATTAATTTGAAAAATTTCGATATTTTCCCAAATTTTTCTGTTCTTTTTGATAGGTCGGGTACTTGTTGGACTATCCTCGTATAAAGAAATTGAGATATTCAATAATTTTTCCACTCTCCCGTCTACTTGTATGATCAGGCCACAGAATATATAAATAAATATTAAAGGATACGAAGAAACCAGCTTTTTAATATTTTTTTTATATGTCTTTTCTCTGATGCTTATTGAGGGTAGTTTTGGAACATTGCAGATTGTACTTAACTAAGACTATTCTGCTGTAAGTTTCAAAGTTAGCTCAGTATTGCAAGTATACTACTTATATAGGAAACTTTGGGCAGTTGTTTGTTGAACACCCGTCGACTAGAGTTTGACAGCTCTACTTCCCTGGTAATCTGTATTGTGACTATAAGATGGAGTGTATGTATGTTTCAGTGAAGAGCTTCATATATGAGAACACTCTCATAGGGATTGTGTTATGCTGCCGTTAAACAATTTTTAACACGCATTCATTAGCTTGGTATGTATACATTTATGTAATGGAATCATTGAACGTGATTTTCACCCCCTCAGAAATTCGGATTTATTTGAAACTTTGCACACTCCTGATCAGGACCTTCAGGATTTGCGATTTTCCAAATCCTATACCCAGTAGTGTTTTTGTGTTAAGCACGCGTTTGAAAACGTTTCAAATCTATGAAAGCAAAGATAAAGAATGGTTTTGAAAAAATTAAAAACACGCTCTTGTAGTTAGCAGAACTAAAAAATAGAAAATAAATAATAGTTTGAAAAAACTAAAAAACACGCTTTTGAGGATAACCGAACTAAAAAGTAGAAAATAAATAATAGTTGAAAAAATAAAAAAACTAAAATGTAGAAAATAGGTCTCAATAAATTTGAATTGAGAATAGTGCAATTAACAAAAAAATTTCTTTTATTGTAGAAAAACGTGGGGTGCTTTGTGAGTTATTTCCATAATGACTCTACTTTAACTAATATTTGTCATTAAAATATTTCAATAATTAACACCAAGCACCCCGCATTTTTCTACAATAAATTGGTAATTACACTACCTACTCTTAATTTAAATTTATTGAAAATTAGTTTCTACTTTTAAATTCGCTTTTCTATTAAAGCGTGTTTTAACTTTTTTAAATTATTAATAAATTAAATTAAGAAGCTTTACTTTTCCTTTTAAGTTGAATACTAGCAGTTAATTATATGTGTTTTACTCAAATTACGGTTAAGTATATAATATTCCTCTACTAGCAAGTCTGGCGGCACTTCATCTACTTGAGCTTTTATAGTGATAAAAGAAACTGACCTGAATATCCATTATAATATATTGAATTTCAAAGAAGTATTCATGCAAGGGAAAATAGCGTGAAAGGAAAAATAGATTCTCAATCGATAACCTAATAAGCGATCACCAGTTTTTGCAGTGGGTATTCAGCGTATTATTGTGCTATATTGTTTAAACGTCAGCTATTAAAAATACGGTAAATCTAGATATATTGCTCTTGACCTACGTCAAAGTTAAGCAAGGATTACCTTTGAATAAATGTTTTAAATAATAACTGAGATAGTTCATAGTTGTATATTAGGAATATTCCTTCTCTTAGTTATTATAAATTAGGCCTATTAGGCCTTTGTAGTGCCGCTGATTGGATATCCTCAGACACTGGAATATCACAGGTGTCATTTTTCCTCCATAATATGAGTAAAAGCAGTCAAAATTTCCTCCTATTTTTTTTTAATGAGCAACTCTCGGAAAGAGCGAAAGCATCTCAAGCGCCGCGAGATCGAAAAATGGCGGTTTATGCTGGATTTAAACCGCTTCAAGCAAACCAAACAGAACATAAACCGATGTTCTGGCTGTTGGAATGTGCACTGCAAATTAGGGTATAACATCTGCATACCTTGTGTAAAGAGCGAATTAAGCTTCTGGTGGAATAATGGAGGCAATGGCTACAGAACACTTGTCGTGATAATATCTGTAAAAGAAACACAAGTCGACAACTTTCTTCCGATATTCGAGTGAATGAAGCTGAGCAGTCATTGACGGTTCCTTTATTACTCTCACTGCTCTGTCTGAATTGAGTCAAGTAGATACAAGGAGTGCTTAGGTGCAGAACTGTAAGCATGGTAGCTGTATTCCAAAGCTGGACGAACTTAAACCTTGTAAAGCAATAATATCTGCCTAAGCGTGATTATTAGAACGAAAAAAATAACTAAACATCTGTGCAGCTTACTCAGCAATGGTGAAGACATGTTCGTGCTATGTTAAACTAGAATCAACGCCGATTCCTAAAAAATGCTGTTCATTGTTTAGATCAATGGTTTGTCTAGCAAACCTGGTTGCTTGTGCCTTGGCTGCATAAAAAACAACCGAACTACCAGATTCCTAGTTAGAAATGATCTCAAGATCGTTATTTATGTATTCACCTTCCGCCACACGTTGATAGCCAGATGTAGAAGCACTGACAGGCCAGAGTACTATAGTCAGCGAAGCTCACAAATTTGTTTTTAGTCAAATTTAAGTGATCATTGGTATGTATAAGAAAAATTGTAGGTGACCAGATAGACCCTTGACGCACACCGGAGTTTACGATAAGGGGGTACGAGCTCGCACCATCGACTATAACACTTATTTGCCTATCATAGAGGTAGCTTTTGATCAAGCCGAGTAGTTGCCGAGAAGACCATCAGATTCAACTTCCATAGCAGTATAAAACTATTTCAGGAGTTCCATACCTCCAAATTCACACAAGTAATAGGTTGAGACAGTTCACATTCCTTGATGTTTGTACTCGTCTACAATTGGTAAGAGTGTAAATTGTAGAACAAACGAAAGGTGAAGGCCATTCAAAAACCATACAATTAAAGGTATAAGCGAACTCTTATCTGTATTACAGGTACTATGACTCAGTTAATGTTTGAAATAATTCACTGGGCACAGTATGTTTTTTGAAGAAATTGTGCAGCTGTCGAAAATCAGCTAGCCATTGTTCTTCAAATTAATGCTCTGACCTCCCTATACCAAAAATCTTCTTTTTACAGGGTAGGCGAGCTGTGTTATCCAAGTACGTATTTTAACCTACGTTAAAAGTTTCAACAATAACTACAATATGTCACGTTTCAGGCAACGAACAAAGCTAAAGACCTTCTCTAGCTGAGAGAAAAACTGTAAAATATCGAATATTCATACAGAACAATTGACCTTTCTTAGTATTTTTCTTCAGAAGAGTAAACTCAGTTTTTATGGACTTATGGACATCAATCAAACGAAGTTTACTAAAAGGATGGAGGGAGAAACATTTTTAGAGGGTTCGATTCGTTATTGATTTCTGATTGATACGAAAATTTCTGAAAACTTCAATTACCTTATATTGATCATATATTACAGGAAATGATTTATAAAATTTTTTGGTACGCAGGCTAGGTGCTCATTTGGATATTGGGCCAAAATGAAAATTTACTAAATTACTTATTATGTAAATGCCAATATATAACATTTCAGACCAACAAATTGCCGAAGCAAATAACCACCTTCTTAAATCAAAATGAACAGTTCTTTCGAGTGATTTAATCATCATAAATTCACATACACACATGAGACTTATTTGGTCTGATTTTTGATATTGGTAACCTTTCTTTCACAAAAAGTACAAGTAAATGACTATTATATTCTGTATTTGTACAATTTTAACCTAAATCTAATTACAAACATTTGTTGTGCTAAAATATAGACTTTAGACTTCTTCCATTTTAATAAAATATAGAAATATTTGTACATGTCATACTTTTTGCGCAGAAAGATTGAACGACTATTATTATTAGTAGTGTATTTTCTACTTCATTATTATTATTCATTCTCAATTTTTCGGACCATGACAACATAAAACGATTCGAATCAACACAATAAGTATAAAGAAAAAAACAATTTTATTCTTATGCTCTAGTTACATAAGATTCAATAAATATAATAAATATAACTCCACTGAGTTTATAAAACAAGAAATTTTTATATACAGTTTAAAATCTGAGATTCTGACTAGCTTTATGTGAGGTACTTTTGATAATTCTTCAATCTAAAATTGATTTTGTGACAGAACCCCCTTCAACATCAGATTATTGATAAATCAACTGAAAGTATAGAATAATGACTAGAATTCTTGTTGATTTTCAATACAATAAACACAACATATATTTTCAACGAAAAATTCATTAAATATAAAATAAATAATATCAATTTTTTATACTCAACCAAAATTATATATACCCTGAAAACTCTTAGTAACAGTGCCATTGATTATTGATATATCAATCAATTATAGGTGTCCCAGGTATAACTTTCCGCCTGAATAATTCGTTTAATTTGAAGTTTTGAAAAAATCCCATGAGCAGGTATCTAATTGATTTATATTATTAACAGTTTTATAGTTCTAGGTATCAACTTGGAAACAATTCATTTTGAAGAAACATCAATTTTTCTAATTTTGTATTTTAAATTTAAAATTGTTTCACACAAGCCAGCTCGATTTCCTGATTTAAGTCCAAATGATTTTTTTTTTCAGACATCAGCTAACTTGCAAATTTTGTAGTTTAAGGACCAAGGTGTTGTGAAAGAATGTCAAAAGATAACTCAAAGGTTTTTTTAAATGTAGGGAGATGTTTCGTAGACATACTCTACATTCGCCAAGTACAACGTGGTGCTCATTTTCATCATTTATGTGATGAATTTTCGATTTCTATTAACAATTTTGAATCTAAAAATAGAAAACTCGACAAATTCGTGTTTGTTTTCTGTAAAAGAATCGTACGATTTAATTTTTTTTTTACGAAATCGGAATCAGAGTGAAAAGTGTTATCAGACGATGTTTCTTATTGAAATTTTCAAGTTGATACCTAGAGAACTACGAAACAAGTAATAATGTAAATTGATGCCCCCCCCAAAATTGAAGAAGTTCTTGAAATTTTTTAAAAACTTCATATTAAACGAAATATCGTTGGGATGTCTTATATGGGATACCCTTCATAATTACTTCCTAAATCGGTTGACTTCTTATGTATTTTTTCAGAAGTTTCACTCAAGCTTTATAATATGAAACAGAATATAATTTCAAGTGGATTCAGCAACAATTTCTTATATTTCATTCGCCAACAAGGGAGTTCCGTCACACTTATAAACATAAAATTACTAGGTGACAGATTCACTTATCTCTAAAGGAATGTAAAGATATATATATGTCTGATTGAAAAATGACATATGAGATCATAGTTTACAAATAAATACTAAGTAATACTTAAGCACGTCAAGAAAATAATTTGATGGAATCTCTTGAAAATAAAATGTTGTGAAACACCATAATATATAGCGCAAACAGAAAGTGTTCAATAAATTAATGAAGGAATCACAAATTTTCGATTCCATCTACTTGATGACTATTCTGAGATATAATTTTAATCGTTTGAGAAAGAATACTTCTTCAACAAAATCTCTTTCAAATTTAGTCAGATATTGTAAAATTAGTTGTTTTAGTTAATATTTCGATACTTAAACTGACATAGGATCCATCTCTTAATCAACTCGACCCTGAGTACAGCAAATTCAAATATTTAGACACATCTATTGATTGACATAAAATCAATATGTCTTTGGAGTCTAAAGAAGAAAAAATAAATCATACCAAAAAGTTGTTACTTTTTCATAAATCTCTAGCTGAAGAACTTTGAATTATTGAGGTTAACTTCCTAGCATGATAAACCTAGTAAATAATTGGTGGTGTATAGATTTCCTACGAACAAAACATGTGGAAAACGTAGTACATTCAAGAATTATGTACACTTTGTGATTTTTCAAAAGTTGACTAGAACCACTATAATATCTTCAACGTCTACTATGTAACACTGTATATTTACGCCTTTAAAATGAATCGTTCTTCTTTTCGTAAGGCAGTCTTTTCATAGACCTATTTTTATATACAACGTTGTAGAAAACCTTTTTTTCTACCGAATTGAATTTCTGATTCTGATTGAACTGTTTTTAATTTTGAGATCACTCAAATGTGTCGTTTTGAAAAAAAGAAGATTACTCCTCAATTCAAAATTCAGATGTATTAAGAAATTTCAACAAATATTATCTTATAATTGAATTAATGAATTTCTATTTGTTCAATTTTAATCGCCTTGAAATTATCAGTGTGAATGAAAAATAGAATTGATTTTTTGTTTGAATAAGTATTTCACTTCCATTTTTGAAAATCAAATTCAATTTTTAAAATAAATATTCCGCAACGAATATACAACACATTATACCATTCAGTCGTTTTAAACTATTCTCATTTCGGCGGCATATTTCGGATAAAATTATCAGTATTTATTTATATACAATTTGCAACGTGTTCATAAAAATGTTGATGGAATGTATGAAACCCCATGGAATGTTTTTATATAGATACAAACCACATTATTGTCGAGTACACGCAAACTATGAACCGTTTAATTTTAAAAGCAAAATTTTAACTTGATCAAAATGTTATTTTCAGTTCTGTAAATAATATCCTGTGAATTCAGAAATAAATTATTAACCTGGAAAATCGTGTATACAATTTTACTTTCAAGGGATTATCAAAAGACAACTAATATTGATGAATTCTAAGGACGGTTACACACGTATCGGTCAAGAATCGGCCGATATTGGGTAGCCGATCAATTTTGTAATAGTTTTAATTGTTTTTGGTTCGAATTGGTTGGGTTGACCCCCTGGGGAAAGAAATAAATCTTGTTTACATGATAAAGGTCGCAATTCTGGAGTAATAGGTTTAAAAGTATGCGACCTTTCACACGTCGCACAATAATCGCGAGTCGGGCGATATCGGTACTACAAGACCGGCAGTCGGCCGATATATGCGACATTACACTAAATGCGAGCTTTCACAAGTATCGTGCGGCAGTCGTCCGGTTGCTCGATTGAAAATCAGTTGTTTTGAGAGGTTTTGTTTACTTTGAATTATAAATAATGGCAGATAATATGAATATTGATACAGAATTCTTAATTACGTTGGTAGAAGCTAAGCCTGTTCTATGGGACAAAAGTCTACCATTTGGATAGGTTGAATGCAATCTCTCATTACAGTATTCTGTCGCTGGACAGTATCCTTAAGAAGACCTTATAATTCATCAAAAGTTGAAATGAGCATTCAAAAATAGTTGAAGAATTTTTTTACGTGTTCTCTCAGGTCTTGAAACAAAGCATAAAATGCACCCACAATAGTCCTTTTCATAGTGATTGGGTGCACCCAATATATTCTTCGCTTTTGTAAACGTCGACGCATTCGCCGATGCAAATACTTTCTGTCCATTTTGAACAAAAAAGTTGTTTAACGCTCGCGTCTCGACCTCTTTTGCACCAAATCGGCCGATAACCGGCAACAAAACCGGCTATGTATGAAAGATTGGTACACAATCGCTACCCGATATCGGCCGATTCTTAACCGATACGTGTGTAACCGTCCTAACAGAATACGTGAGTTTCTCTTCATTACAAACCACTTACACAGCTTCAATTGATAACGAAAAAAATGGAATGTTTGGGAATTCTGTTAATTTATATCGGTGGTTGCTTTCAACACTAGATTTCTATTATAATCTAACAGTGCCTTGTCACTATGTTTAGCGTCACAGCATCAACAACTGACGATTTCTAAATGCATGTCACAATACATCATCCTGATCGTCTAAATCATTGTCCATATCATCTTGATCCGGATCATCCTGATCCATACCGGGCGACATATCGTGATGAAGTAGATTGGCATTCTTCGGATCTTCATCTTTCCATTTGTCCATCGATCTTCGTCGGGCATTCATGAAGAAATTTCCCACCGTGGTGGGCTCTAACCCTAACTGTCTCGCTATAGTTACCTGCATCTCTTTCGAGGGCCTCTTTGTTTCCTGTAAGAAATTGTTATAACCATAAGAAAAAGTACGATTTTATCGTAATCTTGCCGATAATAAATAACGGCTGAATAATTATTGTGAAATATATAATTGATATCTTAGTACGGTGAAGTGCGATAGACGAGCAACTGTACTTCAACAGAAGATGGCAGACAGTAAGTCAGTTTCGGAATGAATTATACAACTCTATATACTTTGATGAACTATTTGTAAAATTCAATATTTTTACATAAATCACAGATGGATATTGAACTTTATAACTTTGAAGATTCGACTTATGATTCTCCGGATCATCACTCGATTCGTTTAACTATAAAGCAATGTACCTATATATTACCACGAGATACCGAAATTGGTAAATGGCGACTTTCACCGGTGAATGTCAACACATACCAAATACGTCGGTGAAAGATCGAATATTTTATTACATTCGGACTCTCACCGGTGTATGTCGACAATCATAGATATGCTCTGGTGGAAGTTAAAAAGAGATGAGCTGATGCTAATGTCGACCGTGGTGGTGAAGGTAGCCGAAAAGAAGAAAATATCAATCTCCGACATTCACCATGAATGCATGGTGAATGTCGACATTTGCCAGTGTCAGTCAGAAAGAAGGGTATTTAGCAAATATGTCGGACATGTACCAAGCAAATATGTGAATGTTGACATTCATCGGTGAAAGTCGACATTCACCAGATTTCGGTCATTCACAGTAACATATATAGGTAATATCGAGAAAAGAAGGCGAAGAAGAAAACGAGCCGATTATTATGTTCATCAAATATCGCAATTGGTTTGGGCTGGGAGCCCTTCGGAGTTCATTTAGAGAGGTTCAAGTCGTAAGCGAGGTGTTACTTATGCTGATGCAAGAAATATCGTAAAATGGTGATGAGATAAATTTTCCAATTGCTCATTTGAGCATGAAAAATCGAATAACTTCCAGAAAGAGCTAAGGACGTTAGGAAACACACATGAAACATGTCAATTCACTTAAATTCGGGACAATTGTTTCGGTTAGTTGGATAACTTCATTGTGGAGAGTAATTTGTCAAAAAATTCGAAATATCTGTTCTAACAAACAATGGTAGACTTTGGCATTGCTGCAACGATTAGTCTCTAAACTTTCGGAGTTCCTTAGTTAAATACTTATCAGTACGGTATCTTACATTGTTTTCACATTTTGAATATGATATTCTGGATATAAAAAGAGAGGCGGGGATTGCACAACCTCACGAAAATGTCTGTGGACGCCAATGGTTAATGCACGATTAATGTTATTAAGTGTTAGTCACAAGTGATGTCTAAAAACGGACATCAGTTTCATCTAAGTAAGCACAAACAGTATCAGTGATTATAAGACACAAATGCAGCTTTTCTGTATTTTTGGGAGTGCAGTCGAGACCACAGCACTTAGGCCCCATTGGGCCCTTTGTGCATAAATGCAGCTTGTTCTGGAATATGTTCAAATGATCTGGGTTCTTACAAAAAAATATTCACTTCATCTATAGGGTACCATACACAAGCTATCCGTTTGAGCGATGGTCCTTGCAGACATCCAATTTACAACCGTTGGTTATTGAAGGTTAATTGATTCATTATTTGTGATTTATCAAACGCATCAATATATTCTATTTCTATTTATAATAGACTTAACCAAAGAACCAGTATGGTACTACGGAGATAGATGGCTCTATTAAGATAAAATGTAAATATGCAATGGTAAAACCCGATATACCAACATAGAAAAAGAAGTTACCTCTACCAGAGGGTGCATTCAAAGCTAGTTACACTGAATTTCATTACTACCTCGGAGCCAAATGAACTTGAGAACTCACTCCAAGGGATATACCAATAAACCTTCACGTTTGATTGTATAAATTACATTTTTAATACGTTATCAAATATCGCTTACAGCGTTATTTCAGCAACATATATTTAGGGTTGCCACTTTTTTTTGCAGTTGAAGTACATTGGTTATTATAGGTAGGAGAAAAAGTACAATTCATTTTTCTTTATTATCATGTTTAAAACCATATTTTTCATTGCTTTTTGTAGTTTGTATCTCTACTAAACAATTGCACAGCATATTCACTATCTATTTGATCCGTTTCACTATCGATATTACGTTTTGTAGGTGTATGTGGAGTATTCTTGTCCATGATTTACTATTGCAAAAAATCTATAAAACTTTGAATCGTATTCTTATTGCACTAAAATATTTTCCCACGAAACAAACAAGAAATTGTTACAATGGGTGCATTCGCGTCGGGAGCTTTCACGTTTCAAGCGCACTTGAAGCGCCAATTCTGTGGTGCTGACCACAGAAAACGACGATTAAGCGCGCTTGAAGCACCACTTCTGTGGTGCTGACCGCAGGAAACGACGATTAAGCGCGCTTGAAGCACCACTTATGTGGTGCTGACCGCAGGAAATGACGATCAAGCGCGCTTGAAGCACCACTTCTGTGGTGCTGACCTAGGAAACGACAATTAAACGCGCTTGAAGCTTGTGAGCGCCCAACGCGAATGCACCCAATGACACTGACATTGTTGACATTTGAAGTTAAGGTGCGTTCAGAAATTGTTACAAACGAGTGATCAAGTAATGTGACGCTGGCGAGTGGCGACATCTATTCAGCACCAATCGATAAATTTCGTTTGACGAAAAAATACTTGTTTTCATGAAGTATAGAGTAAAATTACCTGAAATAACGTACAATAATTTATTATAAAGTACGGGTGGCAACCTTTCATATATTCTTTATTACCCATTTACCTTAAAAATAGCTTGGAGTGTACGTCGCTGTAGATCTGTGAAAACCAATCTGGGTTTCTTGGGGGTAGGCAACTGTTCCGTATTGTTCGATGGGTCCTCTTTCCGTTTGCAACCTTGAAAAACTAACAATTAGTTCAATAATTTTCCCAATATTTTCTGCTAAATTATCAAGGGATACTCATTATCCCTGAATTAAAATGAAAAACTACTTACTCCCTCGCTGTGGGATCTGCGCAGCTGTAAAAAAAATAGGAAAAACAATCAGTTTCAGCATAGCTTGATTCATTCAAATGTGTGAATAATGTTCTGGATTTCGAAAGACACGAAACGAAATTTTTGTTCGGAATAATGAGAATACATTTAATGAGGAGATTTGAAACATCGAATACGCACAGTAAATATTTTAATATTGGAATGAAATAAATATAGAATATACATATATTACAATTTTTACTAATTTTCGTTGTTGATTATATAGTTTAGATATTCTTTTCTGCGTGCCCTACGCCACTGATGACTTCGAATAAAACCCGAGAACGGGCCTCTTCATGCAACATTCATCGGAAAATTTGGAAGACGTTAATTTAGTTGAATTTTGACGAGCATAAATGAAAAATGAACTATAACTTCATGCAATTTCTAGGTAAACAAAGTGCATGCTCTCCGCGGAATACATCGAAACATACAAAAAACTCACTAGCAAGAAGAGGGTGTTGAATTTCTTCGTTTCGGGTTGACTGCTCTCGCGTTTACATTGCGCATCTGGCAGTCTGCAATGAAACAAGAGAGAAGTCAACAATATGACAAAAATATCCAAAATCTCTCAATCAGTGGCGTAGACTAGTTGAAGTCAAAAAACCCTCATTGCAAACCTTGTTCCTCGAACTAGCAACTATGATCAGACAAGGATAATTTCTATCATGTACCGAAGAGAATGGTTCAAAAATAT
Organism: Cynegetis impunctata; assembly: GCA_030704885.1. Taxonomy (NCBI): domain Eukaryota; kingdom Metazoa; phylum Arthropoda; class Insecta; order Coleoptera; family Coccinellidae; genus Cynegetis; species Cynegetis impunctata. The sequence continues at coordinate 41,192 of JARQZK010000094.1, forward strand.
CCAAAATCTGTGGCGTAGAATAGTTGAAGTGAAACTCCAACTGCCACTATCATCTTGGTAGATAAATTTCTGACCTGAGCTAGAGAGATGGATTTCGTATCGTGTCTATCCAAGAGCAGAATTAGTTTAATTTCATTTAACAGTGTTTTTCATTCTCAATTTCCATAATTATCTATTCTACATGTCTAAAATTACTTTAACCATAAGAAAATATATAACGTATTTTTATATTTTCATTGTGTTCGTATTCCTGAAGGAATTTACCAACTGCGGGAACACAGTGCTTCAACGTGAAGAAACTTTATAGGCTAATATGCTTGGTAGTTTTTTCTTTGAAACCAATTCATTATACATAAGGTATTTATTCAATTCATACAAAAATTGTATATTGAGAAGCTTGTTCAATTATATATCGAAGAATATATATCTCATAACTATTTGGAAAGTTATGGCGAAACAAATTTATATCTATGAACTAAAAATATAAGATTTTTAAGTCGAGTTAGTTAATGTTCAGTTTCATCTTACTATAAGGATCCAATCGAAGGATGCTTCTAGCAATTAGTATAAATGCAATAGTAATCTGTCAATCAAGCGCTCATTACAAGATAATTTTAACTTTTAGCATAAATAATATTATATAAGTATTATAAAATATTATTTTCATCTAGTAGTTTAACTAATAAGAAAATTAATCGGGTAATTAACATTAAGTTCTTGCAATTATACCAATTGCAATATTCGCCTGTCAATTGTGCTAATTATCAGATGCCTCTATTAATTCGTGCTTAATTGGTAGATTAATCTTATAATTAGTATATTTGTATAATTTTGCTATGAGCTATTTTTAGATTTATCTATCAAATAGTGCTTATCTAACCTATTAATTTTGCAATTTATATATTTCCAAGTTGAAGCGTTCAATTAAGCTAATTTTCAGATTGATTATTATTCTGTTATTCTTATTGTGAGTATATCGACTACTTTCCCCAATTCTGATAGAAATCACATACCGAAATTATTAGTGAAAGTTTGCATTAAACTTATAATAACTTTTTCATTATTTGAAATAATGACTGGAATATTGAATTCAAAATATAGATATGTTCCGGTACCAGCAATTAATGCTCATTTAGAAAAATGCTTTAATATATATATATATATATATATTTACCTATTCATATGTCGTGAATTTGTGTCGAATCCTTTCAGGAACAGATTTGTTGTTAATTATTTTCGTGTTTCAAATAGTTTTAATTGAGCTTGTCCCGAATATTTTAAATTTATTGTTTTATTTATATCTCTAGATATTATGTAATGTATGTGTATATATATATATATATATATATATATATATATATATATATATATATATATATATATATATATATATATATATATATATATTTATATATATATATATATATATATATATATATGTTAAATTTAAAATTCTTTATAGTCTGAAATATGTGATATAGCGTTAGAGAAATTCTTTTGTACTGTACACCTTTGTATATCAATTAAAAAAAAATAAAGCATGTCAAAGTAAAAAAAAAAAATATATGAAAAATCAACGTTATTGAATTATCGAAAACTCAAGAAAATATTTTAGGAAAAAATTATTAATCAAATTATAACTTGAAATTTGCAGGGTCAAAAAAACTGCCCCAGTTTATTTAGATCATTTATACTCATTATAATGCATAGAAGGGAATATTAAATATTTTTTTAAATTCAATTTACAATTAATCGGATCAAATAATCAGTGTTTCCTTCAGTTTCTACATAAATTAAATAATTGAAGTAGTTTAAATAAAATCGATGAAAATAAATTATTTAACTTCAAAAGTGTTCACAGTGAGACATAATCAATAGATTCAGGTATTTCTCGTGTATTCAGAATGTCTCAGATATAAAATATCAGAATAATTTCATTTTCAGTATTGCATGCATTCAGTACATAAGTATGATACATTTCAGATCATATTTAGACAAGACTATTCCCAATCTGACAGTTCATTCTACTAGACAACAATGCATAGTTATTTCTTTTATTTGGATGGTTTTCTGAAATTGATAATTGATAATTTTCGCAGTTCCTAAACAGACTTGAAACTCTATCAAAGAGCTTGCAACTCAGAATATTCTAAGAAAATACAGTGAAATATATTTGGTTCCCCACATTAGCGAAACACTGTTTCGCCAACTGGATTGACATCATCAGGCGTTAATATCCCTACTCTTGTATTTGTAGGGCCGTCATGACACTTCGAGTTTTGTGAGTTCGCCTTTCTACCTCAGATTGAGTTTCTGGTGTTCATCACAGTTCTACATAAATTTGACCATTTCAAATCATCGAAGTCTTTCGAGGGGGGGTGGCAATATGAGAAATTCGAAGTTATAGGCATGCTTATGGTGAATTATATAAAAATAAAAAATCAATCCAAATATAGAACAGAAGACGATAGTTTCATCTTATTAAATCTCATTAATGTTGATAACTCAAGGAATGATTTCTTGATATTAGTTCTTAGGGTTCCGTACCCAAAGGGTAAAAACGGGACCCTATTACTAAGACTTCGCTGTCCGTCCGTATTTCTGTCAAGAACTGCGATAAAAAATATTACGTAAAAAATATATGCAAATATTACGCACAATATTGCCATTGACCTATTAGATTTCTCAGAGCTTTTCTTACTGTTCTTGTATCAAACTTTACTTTACCATCGTGCTACTGAAATAAACTGCTGGGCATAATGAATTGTGTACCATATGAATGTAAATGGCAGATGTAATAACACATGAGGAAATATTACTGACAATATAGTCATTCACCTATTACAGTTCTCAGAGTTTTTCTTACTCCCTCGTATATTCGTGCCAAACTCAAAAGGGGAAGGAAAATATCAAGCCTGTAAGCCAAGCCTGAAAAATCAATACTCCACCTATACACATTGTAAACCTTCAGTAGGGAGCTCTCTAGTTCACGTGATTATTCAATAGAATAGTTGTATATATGCACCTGAAATTGTCAGTTAAATTTTATGAGAAAAATTTAAGTATCATAACTTTCCCAAATATGTACCTATACGTATTATTATGCATATTTAGGAAGGATACTAGTAATGCTGTAGATGAATTTATTATATATATATATATATATATATATATATATATATATATATATATATATATATATATATATATATATATATTATATATATATATAAATATATATATATATATATATATATATATATATATATATATATATATATATATATATATATATATAATTAAGTAACTAACTGCCGATAATTTTAAAAATATTGATTATAGGTGGGTATTCGACAAGGAGTTATGATCTAAACAACCAGACTTGTTTCAGTCGACATTTCGACTCTTTATTGTGTCTTCCACATGATATCTACAATTTCCAAAAATGACAATAAATTCACTTTGAAACAGTTCGTCTTATAGATTAAAAGCGAAATTACTAAAACTGTTTTGTACATGTGATTTTGTTTATCATTTTTGAAAATTGTTGATGTCCTGAGGAAGACTCAATAAAGAGTCGAAACGTCGAATTTTATTAGAATTTAAAATTGTTTGTGTCCCAATCAGCGATTCTCAGTGTTGTTCCATTCAACTTTTGGTAAGTAATGAAACTACTCCACAGTGAAAATAGTTATAAATCCTGCTTCATATTACATAAAAATAATAGAAAAACAATTACAGAAATGCATAGACAAAGGCGGCAATGAAAAAAACTTTGTGCATATATTTACTTTAAAAGTTATACACTCTAGAAATTTAAAGTGGTTATATGAAAGTGGAAATACTTGAACGACTAGGCCATATATTTGTATCCAATCAGTCACTTATCTCATCAGAATACATATAAAACACTTTTCTACAGAAGGACGACCTATAAATTTGGTAAACGGCAGAAACATTGCAGATAAAGCCACAAGTTAATCTGTGAAGAGTACTGGCTGTATGAGTTTCAATAATCCATTTACGTAGACAATGATTTTATATAACGCGAAGGCGATTGAAACTAATTTTTTTCAGAAATTTAATTCAAAATATTAGTAACACATATAATATACAAATTTTAGTATGGGCTGCTCACTGTGGCGGATTTACCAGCAGGCTCGGTAGGCTTGAGCCAAGGGCGGCATATTTGTGGACTTAATTTTTAGGGTTCCGTACCCAAAGGGTGAAAACGGAACCCTATTACTAAGACTTCGCTGTCTGTCTGTCCGTCTGTCTGTCACCAGGCTGTATCTCAAAAACCGCTATAGCTAGATAGTTGAAATTTTCACAAGTTATGTATTTCTGTTGCCGCTATAAAAACAGGATAAAATAAATATTTGAGTGGGGCTCCCATACAACAACGATTTTTTTTCCGTTTTTCTCGATATCAATAATGGCAAAAGGTACGCACTTGAAATATTGACAAAATACTCAGCTGTATTTTTACTTCAATAATAAATAATAAAATTAGAATAAAATAAATATTTAAAGGGGGCATAGTCAATAGTACGGAACCCTTCGTGCGCGAGTCCGACTCGCACTTGGCCGGTTTTATTTTTTATTTCTGTAGGACGGTTTTCTAATGTATTGTAGAAAGAAATCTACAATATATCTTTCAGATGACTTTTCTTTCATTTTACATTCAACGGTACATTTCTGACCAAAATGGGAGAATTGTCATGATCAACCCTTACGAAAAAAGCCCTTTCGTTGGATGAAGTGTATTCTAATGATTTAGAGGCTAACTTAGCTCAATATAGCATACATTTTCGAGGCCACATTTCTTCGGAAATAATTTTGGTAAAACCAGATTCTTGATCATCAGTCTATCTTCGTTTCTAAGAAAACACACTTTGCAGAACGTTCATCCCAACTTGGAATTAGCTCTTCGTATGACATTATGAACCCCAGCGATGAATTTTTCGGATGAGAGAAGCTTTTCTTGTCTAAAAATTGTGAAAAAGCATCTGAGATCGAAATAGAGTCAAGAGAAACTAATCGCTTTAGGTCTTTTGTGCATCGAAATAATGAACAAGATTACTTACGACGATATCATCGATTATTCTGCCAACAAAAAATCCCGCAAAGAGGTATTCTGAGAAACTTTCATAACTTAACTGAATAAATTATTTTTTTACTATTTGTAAGCGTTATAATTCAATTGCGTTTACCGAATGTAGATAGTTGTACATGAATGCTTTGATTAGCTCAGAAATATACCGAAAAACTGTTTCTTGTGCGAAAATTCAACAGCCTATACTTGTAAAATTGTAAAGTGAGCAAGGAATATTTTTCAATTATTTAAAAAATTATCAAACAACTTTCCAAGGGAACTGGTTATATGTATTCCGCGACGCGAAATTTATATTCACAATCCAACGGTGAATTATTGAAGAATTTTCCTTGTTCACTTTATAATATATAATATATTAAATTGACCATGGTCAACTTCAACTTGTTTATTTCTCATGATTTGATTTTTCATAGCCTATACTTGGAAAATGTGTTAATCCAGCACTCAATCCTACTCTTAAATTTAACTACGCTCAATCTTCGTCAGCGCAATATGCTCAAATAAAAAATCGGCCAAGCGAGAGTCGGACTCCGAAGGGTTCCGTACCATTGACTATGCCCCCCTTAAATATTTATTTTATTTCGATTTTATTATTTATTAATAAGTGAATATACAATTAAGTATTTTGTGAAAATTTCAAGTGCCTACCTGTCACCATTTATTGATATCGAGCAAAAATAGGCAAAAAACCGGCGTTTTTTGTATGGGAGCCCCCCTTAAATATTTATTTTATTTCGATTTTATTATTAATTATTTAAGTAAATATACAATTAAATATTTTGTGAAAATTTCAAGTACCTACCTGTCACCATTTATTGATATCGAGCAAAAATAGGCAAAAAACGGCGTTGCTTATATGGGAGCCCCCCTTAAATATTTATTTTATTTTAATTTTTTTATTTATTTTTAAGTTTAAAATACAACTGAGTATTTTGTGAATATTTCAAGTGCCTAACTGTTGCCATTATTGATATCGAGCAAAAAATGGCAAAAAAATCCCTTTTGTTGCATGGGAGCCCCCCTTAAATATTCATTTTATTTTGTTTTTAGTATTTGTTGTTATAGCGTCAACAGAAATACATTATTTGTGAAAATTTGAACTGTCTAGCCAGTGCCGGATTAGCCACGTAGCATGAGTAGCAAATACTACGGGCTCCGCGAATTTGGGGGCTCCGCGCTCCAACGCGTCTGACAGTAAAAAATTAAGTTTAGATAAGCGTAAAATATCTTGCATGCCTTAAACGCGAAGCGCTTAGGCACTCCCACCTTAAAATCTAAAACTCGATTTGGAAGCACTGCAAAACTAACAGGGAAATTCCCTGATATTGTCATCGATCGAGCTAGTCGTAAAATCCGAACAAATAAAAAAGGATTCTATTGACTATCAAACTAGTAGAATTTGATGCAGGTACATTTATATTTGGCAGAACGTAAAAAACTGTAAAAAGCTCTTTAGATGTAAGCCATTCTTGAGAAAAATTGTTTTGAGTTCGAGTATTTCGAGTTGTTCGGGTATTTGAATAAGCTCAAGTAGGTACTGTTTTAGGAACTAGTTCTCGATATTTGAGTACTAAACGGCAATATTAAAAACTAGTGCAGAATAAGGTTGCTAAGGTTATATGTTTGATTCACGTTGTTAGTTTAGCATTGTATTTGAGTTTACATTCCACCATATTATTGTAACACCAACAATTGTGACCCCCTGGCGAATGAAAAAAAAATGGCCAAAGTTTCTTGTCAGTTCTCATGGCTGAACCCCAATCAGCTAACTGACCGTAGGCAAATTGGCTCAAATAGCTCTTTCACAAGTATCATGGATGTCATTTACTTACATGAATATAAATTTGAATTTGATTGTTCGTATGTAACTTCGATTGTACATAATGAATATTTGAAATAATAAATTTTTGAACTATTTTATTACCAAAGTTTAAAAAAAAAGCCAACCAATTTGATTTGTAAAAGTAATAAAAAAAATATAGTTTTTTTTATTACAAAAACTGGTATCATTACACGCACACAGATAAACGTGTTCCTACATATCCGCTCCAGGTTGTCACGCACACACATTTTCGATTTTATTCTCTAATCTGAGTTCAATACCATAAACTTGAGAACCTAAAGCAAACGAAGGGCCTCTTGGCCGAATTGTCTACAGGCCTCGGGCTGGCTTAATCCGGCACTGTGTCTAGCTATCGTGGTTCTTGAGATACAGCCTGGTGACAGACAGACGGACAGACAGCGAAGTCTTAGTAATAGGGTTCCCTTTTTACCCTTTGGGTACGGAACCCTAAAAAATGTACCTACAAGTTTACTTTTCACTTAATAATATATGGGTAGTAAAAATTATACTGATTCAAGGACGATATAAATGGCTGTTAATTTATCTTTTGAAATCTCATCATTGTCACTCCTCGAGGAAAAATGTTATATGTTTTCTTGTTGCTTAGCTATATATTCCGACATCAATACTGAGGTCTGTAAAAAGAGAGGACAGATCCGTATTTGGTACAAATTATTTTTATCCACTAAAACGGGTGAAGTGTATTTCGAATTCCTGCAAAATATTTTACCTCTATTGCTAGATGCTGCAGATGTTGATGTTGGCATGTACTTTCAACATGATGGGGATTCACCTCATTTCAGAGTAATGGTGAGAGAGTTTTTAAATGACAACTTCCCAAATCATTGGATAGGCATTCTAATTTTGAAACGTTATTATTGTTTAAAATGAAGTTATGCTTTTCTCTGAGTGCATTATTCTCATTTTATCAATTTTTCAGAATGTAGAGCAATGAACAAATATTATTCCCATTTTTTCACACATACATTTTGTTTCAAAGTCGATTGTTATTGATAGTAATATTTTGTCTCAAATACGGACCTGTCCTCTTATTCTACATTAAGGTTAGAATCCAGAAATTATGAAATAGTTAATGATTTTATTGATGAAAGTTGAAAAATCATCATTAAGTAAAGAAAATTCATTTTTTTTTCAATATTGTGTCACCTCATTATGGAAAATTCTGGATTTGACTAAAGTCAATAAGTATTAAAGTTGTATGCGGTATAAAATAAATTTAGTGTTAGTTAGTTTTTCTCTTCTTTCTAACTATGCATATAAAATTTCAAATTATTGATATACAGGGTGTTGTTTCGATCCGAAACATACTTATCAATTTTTTAAAGCCGGACCTGGTACAAAATTTTTACTTATCAACTCTACAGTGTAGAAAGAATATTCAGACCAAGTATTACAAAAATGTATAGGCTGATTCGTAAGTTAGGATTTATTGAAAAAATGGGCAAATTTAATAAATCACCCTGTATCTTTGCTATGAAGAACGATGAACCCATGAAATAAAGGTTGTTTAGAATCAGCTCGGTGTATCCCATCTTCCCTTACTGTGTGCGCGTTTCCCAATGAATCGCCCTGTATATATACATATATATATATATATATATATATATATATATATATATATATATATATATATATATATATATATAGGTATATATTTATATATATATATATTATATATATATATATATATATATATATATATATATATATATATATATATATATATATATATATATATATATATATATATATATAACTTTTTGATAATTATTAGCAATAACAGGCTTAGTGAATCTCAAAAATCTTTTCAAAAACTTTTGAAAACCACGAATGTTGTGGCGAAACGTCAACTTTTTAATAAAATCGAGTTTTTTGAGATTCACCCAGCCTGTTATTGCTAATAATTATCAAAAAGTTAAAAATAGTTCACAGGCAACAACAATTCAAATAAATAATTATATGTATATATATATATATATATATATATATATATATATATATATATATATATATATGTGTATATATATAATATATATATATATATATATATATATATATAATATATATATATATATATATATATATATACTATATATATATATATATTTATATATATATATATATATATAGATATATATATACATAGTAGTAGTTACAACAATTCAAATAAATAATTATATATATATATATATATATATATATATATATATATATATATATATGTATTTACCTTTTTTTTCTAGGTATATACTGGCACCTCCAGCTGCTCCCATCCGACCAAATAAGTTTAAATTTGGTATATGGGTAGGGTTGCCATCACCTAAATTGCCGACGCCGAACAAAAAATTTAAAACCCCGGACATTTTGGTGAAATATAGTTTTATCCCGGACACCTCGTAAAAAATATTTTTTTAAACAGTTCAAAGTTTTTTCTTATTTTTTGGTATCATCAAATGAAAAACAACTTATAACGATAATTTTTAGTAAATCAAAAATCAAATATACTACATTCTACATTGTAATAACAAATTATAAGATAGGTCATCTAGTTCGGTTAGATAGGTTAGGTACCCAAAAGCCTAAATATTTATCAACTATAAATTAAAAGAAAGTAACAAGTATTAATTTTAACGAGATCAAGTTCTTTTTACTAAAATAAAAAAAAAAAAAGTCTTTAAAATTAGATTCTATTTTGATCAGAGAAGAAAGTTTCTCTCCTTCGTTCATTGCTGCGACACTAGCGAAAAAACACTCCACATGCGCATTGTGAGCTGGTATACGAAAATAATACTGTGCAATTTTGAGCAGTTCAGAATATAGATGTTTCAAAAAAATTCTGGTTTGCATTTAATAGCTTATCTCCGTCACTGAGACTCAAGCTTCACACACCCGGACACAACATTTGTCCGGGTTTTACTAGGATATATTTAGAAAGCCCCGTCAGGACGCTCCCTAAACTAGGACAAATCCGGGGAAACCCGGACGGATGGCAACCCTATTTATGGAGTACTTCTTAATACATACAAAAATATCTGAATTTAGGTAAGATGCATGAGCGAAATTTTTTTCTAATTGGTGGCAAATGATGTGGAAATTAATTAACTACAACTTCTTATCCTCTTATAGGACTTATAGGAAGGTGCATGGAACTGAAAAAACGTATTTTGCATACTCAAACCACCTTCTAAATAGAATGCACGTAGATTGAATGGATGCTAAGTGTCTTCTGGCGATATAATGTTCTCCTAATTGCCGCCATTTTTTTGTGGAGATTTCTTTTTTTTTCGTGGTGTTTGAGGATTTTCTCACTTCCACAGCTCATCCTGTTTGAGTTGGAAGGTTGGAATTTCTTACGTGCATTGAATTGATATTGGGGAAATGCGACATAGGTGTTTATTTATTTTCCTCAACCGCCGCCATTTTAATTTAGAGATTTCATGTTTTTTCGTGGTTTTGCGCACCTCCTCAGCTTCTGCTGATTGAGTTCGAGGGTTGGTACGTAGATTGTCTGTATATTAGGAAAGTGCACATCAATTTATTTCTCCTCCAAATTAAGTTTGAAGGCTTAAAACTGTGAGGGAGGTGCTTTCAACTGTTTGTTTCTCACTGCCGCAATTTTGATGTAAAGGGTATTCAGGCTTAGTACATCTCTTCAGCCTCTCAAAATTGACTTCGTGAATTAAGAATTTGTTTGTTAAAAGAACTAAAATACGACCTTGAGGACGGAGCTCCGCAACTAATGCCCACAATACCAGGGTATTTGTCATCAAAAAAAATTGAATTCGATATTGTCAACCATCTTCTGTTACTAAATTGAAAGAAGGTTTGTTGGGCATGTCATTCAAAAAATGATATTCAATTACAATTTTGAAACAATTACATTTAATGATAGGAAAGCATTGAAGTAGGTTGTCACCAAATTTTTGGGAAATACTTTATAAATAACAAAACTTTAACAATAGATGTGTAAAGCATTTGAAAATAAATAGCATAGGCCATATTTTATAGTTCGCACGTAAACAAAGGTTGTGTTTAAATTGCCATATTCCCAGAACCTAATCATTTGCATAATTTAAAAATATTAAAAACAAATTTGTGTTTCTTTATATTTCTACCTTCGAACAAAATCATATTGGACAACAAATATAAGTGAAATCTGAGGTTTCATCTGTGCTTAAGTATTTTAAATAAATAGTTAAGGGGCTAAGGCCATATTTTAAAATTCGCACATAAATTAAGGCTGCTTTTTCATTGCCATATTCTACGAACCTATTTATTTATATTATTGAAAAATTTCCTATTTTTCCATTTTGCTTATGCTCCGCTAACTTTTCACCCTAAAACAGAATTATATTGTGGAAAAAGTATAGATGAAACCTGAGGTTATATTTGTTCCCACTTGAGTAATGTAAATAAGTAGCATAATCCATATTTTAACGTTCGCACATAAATGAAGGTTGTGTTCTAATATCCATATCCTGATCCCTAAAACCTATTTATATAATTAAATATATATATTTATATTTGTACTCAGTATTGAAAAGAACATAAGGATCAATTGTTAATATTCAAATATTGTTAATAATGTTTAATTCGCCTGTGTAGTTCGTCATTTATGCCGCTTTTCCAATTCCTCTCCTCGTACTATTTACTGTGCCATTGTATAGGCCCTATACAATGAATATAAATAATAATGGCATGAATTTAAGTCAATTATTCAACGTATAGGGTATGAGTATTAGAGCAATTTGAAATGCCGAATTATTGGCAGAGTATATGTATCTATTAGTACGTTGATTTTGAAATCATTCTAGAATTAACCTATATTGTTTATTCATATGGAGTGGTTCTTAGAATTCGTTTAGAATATTGTTATTTCATATACCTGCAGAAATTATGTATTCATATTTCAGACTGTCTAGGTCAGTCAAGATGCTACATCAATGTTATCTATATTGGCTACCAGCGCTTTCAGAATTTAAAAGTTATAGATAAATGTAGACCATTTGTCAATTTTACCTTAAACAGTTGAAACAGCTATTTTGAAAAACATATATCTTTAATATTCAGTGACATGGGTTTCTTTAGAATTTGAATTTATGCATTATCATTTTTTAGATATATTTTCCCCGGGAGCTATAGTATCAAAATTTGGGTACGTTTAGTGTAAATTTTGGAATGTCCATGGAGGTGCATGTCAGGAAATTGTACAAAATGGTGGCAGAAAATGTGTAAATCAATTATGAATAACGTATTCAAAATTCAACTCTCTAGGACTTTTTGTACGGAACGGTAAAAAACGGGGTTTTGAGGTTCTGCTAAGTGAGATAGAGGGTGAGATAGAGGGTTGAAATTTCGTTCGTGGATTGAGTTAATGTTAGAAAAGCATCCTATGATGGTTTCAACTCATTTTCTTGAACCGCCGCCTTTTTAATGTAGAGGTTTCATGTTTTTTCGTGAGTTTTAAGGATTTCCTTAACTCCACAACAAATTAAAGAGGGGGTTAGTAACAATTATATAAAAAACCACAAAAATGATGGGAAAATACGACCTTGAAGACGTAGCTCTGCTAAATTTCTCAAAGGTGATAAAATATAGGATTAATACGTTTTTGACAGTCTATGAAGTACCTCGTGAAAAAGCGATAAATATTGGAAATAAGACGAATAAATACATGCCAGTGAATATTATTCCCAATAGCTCCAAACCGAGAGTCTTTCGCAAGTGCATCACAATCATTTATTGTCAAATAAACCTTCAGGATTTCAACTGAGATGCGAATAATATGAATTAAATCAGAATGTGCATCTCGGAGAGTTTCTGTCGTTAAATAAGATTTGGTCATTTGCAAATTCGAGCCTTCATCTTCCTATGAGTTCGCCACAATTTGACATTAACTTCGAATTCAATTGGAAAGGTCTGACTTCAATAGTTTGATATTTTATTATGATGCATTTCCTATGGTTATATTATTATTTTTTTATTATAAAATACGCCTGTTTTCGAAAATTTTTCTTATGAAACAAATTTAATATCAGCGATAACCTATTTGTTGTTGACCTTATTTTAAATATGAAATTTCAAATCCATTTATATTCTATCAGAAACTGCATCTTCATTTAAATTTGTGAAAACTTACTTCGACTAAATTTGTATGAAATAACTAATGAGACTATTCCTTGAATTGAAATATTTTGTAAGGAATAATATAACGTATAATGATATATAAATAAATTAGTATAGCAAATTTGAACATGTTCAATTTGATCATTTCAAACTTTGTTGATGAAAATGCCTACAGTAAATCAGTTGTTATATATATATATATATATATATATATATATATATATATATATATATGTGTGTGTGTGTGTGTCTGTGTGTGTCGTTCATGCAAATAGATATATAAAACGTTTTTTGTCCAAAATAAAATTATATTGTAATTTTATAATGGATTATTAAAAACAAAACTTCAAGAGATTCATCAGGTTTCGAGTAATGCCTATAATTTGAATCAAAATTCCCATATAAATACACACAGAACAAGAGAATAGCATATTTAATTATGTTTCCATTCAAATATAATTTAATTTTGTCTGTAAACTATTCAGATATGTGTATTTTATGAGTTAATTGTTGAACTGAAAAGGTGAATAAGGAACAATCAATTTCTATATGTAAGTAATAAGTATGGAACTGGTTCAATAATGGAATTAACGTTAGTTCGCTATTTTATTTTGCTTAGTGAAATTAAGTAGTAGTACGAACTCACCTGCCAGCCTAAGAGCAGACATTCTCTGAAATTCAGGTTCTTGAAGCCATTTCCACATTCTTCTAAATGTCTCCCGTCCAGATTTCAACTTTGACCAAGGCTTTGGATTCCTCAAGAGATCCGAAAGGGTACCCTGCGACCTACATAAAACTCTTTGCGCAAAAATTGCTTGTGGTATGCTATACCGTTTAAGTTCTGCACTTATTCTTTGAGCCAATTCTTTGGTATTTATTTCTTCAACATCTGCACTTATTGCCGGCACACTAAGCGATTGATTGTTCGAAACTTGTCCACTCTTACCGCTCACCTGCATTGTCTGTGTTTGTTGTTGCTGATTTTGTTGAACTTGTTGCTGTTGCTGATTTTGCTGCTGCTGATTTTGCTGTTGCTGTTGAGGCGCTTGCTGGAGCGTTATAACCGGGGGTGAAGGGGAGCAATCTCTGTGAGGAGGTGCTATTTGAACCAAAGTCGGTGTATGATGCTGAAGACCTAAGCCATTCATTGTACCTCCACTAAAACTAGTTACAAGAGTTCCATCTGGAGAACCCAGCGCTGCCGTTGGGGGACTTAACTGGGGACTTTGCAATGTACGAGACACTAAATCACGTTGAGAGGGATAGGATTCGTAACTTGGAGGAGACATACTTTTTTGGGGGGACGGTAAACCATTTTGACTATAAGCACTTTGAGGACTAATCGGACTAGTTTGTTGCATTGCCATACCTGGTGATGAATAATTATGTGGGGGAGTCATTCCCATTGAAGGCATCGCGTACGGAGCATTCACATTCACACCGAGGCCGAGTCCGATACCTAAACCATTATTTTGCATCACTGTAAATGATCCAGACACATTCCCGTGACCATAAGCGAACTTATCCGACATTGTAGATATCGGTGGCAACGGTTGAAGAGGCGTGAGGGTGGCATACGACGAGCTGGGACTGTATCCTGGTGGTGACATCCTTCCGTTTACAGAAGTGAGTGTTTGGTAAGTAGGCTCGGGCTGGAGAGTCCTGTAATCACCGCCATCCATAATTCCTGCCACACTGACCGATGTAGGGGACAGCTTTCCAGGGCTCAGCAGCTCGGAGTCTCTCGACTCCTCCTGGGGTTGAACGATAACAGATAGGGCCCCCTCGTTGTCCTCCTGCTTGACAATACGGCGCTCAACCACAGCACGCGATATCAACCTCATGCGGACGGCTTGCGTCTCCATGCCTCCTGCCGCCGCATGCGCTACTCCGTCCCCGGAATCGACCTGTTCCTGTAGCGTTTGTTGCTCGATCATCTTCCCGATATTGTCCATCATATTGGACGGTAAAGGGTTCGATTAGTCGACGTGACAACGACGCGTCTTGACGTAAGCACTAATAACGCGCTCATCATACCTGAATTTCACCGAGTCGATTCGAAATGAGTTTGCACGACACTGTCCAATCAACTTATATAGTGCAACGTAACAACCCCTCATTGTACCACATACATTTCGTCAGTTTAAATGTATTTACCTTGTTTTCGTCATCGTTCCTTCCTTACGTGCGATTATTTTTTTTATTTTTGGGGCTAGTGCCCTTATCTCTGATTTCACTACATCGATAATATTTGACACATCACATCGAGTGGCGCTGATAGCGGTTTTCTGGCCGCTTGTCTTTACCGATTTTCATATTCGACTCAGATTTCGATTTGTTTGAGTGCAGAAATTGTTACTCGCAGCCGGTCGATATGAAATTGAATGGGGGAGCGCGCGGCGAAGCCAGGTGGTTCTGCGCGCGTTCCTCTTTGTACCCTCGTGCTGCGCCTTTCGCTCCCCTCGTCTCGCCACCCTTTGTCACCAGATAAACGATAAGGGTGAAAACTTACAACTTGCTTCGTCAACTGAATTTCATACTTACCGATTATTCAGCCCTCTTGTAACAATAATGCTTGGATCTACATATTATGTACGTTAAAAAGACATGTTCCATTTTCTGGTGTAAGTGCTGGGCAAATTTGAAATGAATGATTAGAAATTCGTCAATATACGGGTCAATTATACATTCGCGCAACGTTTGGAAGCTTGAAAAATCGATACTGTAGAAGGGTTCATATACAGAGGAAGGAAAACAAGCTAATTTTCTTTTACTGGCGATGATAACATCATGTTACGAAATAGTTTGAATAATATATGAGTTGTCAGTTTTTTCAGGTTCGATTTGTTTCACTAGAAAACAGGACGTTTCAGCCTTAATCAACTCAAAAATTATGAATATCATGAATTCAAATACTGATGAAATATTTGTATAAATGGTTCAATTTGAAGTTTTTTGATGATAAATTTCGAACGAATTGAAGGGTTTCAAATTTCAGTAATAATTTGATTGGTTTGTTGAACTTTTGTTTTTCCACTCAGCATTTAGCATAATAATTTTATTTTTACGAGAAATTAAATAATTGCATTAATATTTCGAGAATTGTATGGTTTTCATATTTCTCAATTCATCAATGTACATTTTGAACGAATCGAAAGTGATGAAATATTGAACTCCTGAAATATTGTGGAAATTATCTGAAAATTAATAATTGTCCATTCAAAAATATATATTACCAATACATATAAAACTCTGATATATATATATATATATATATATATATATATATATATATATATATATATATATATATATATATAAAAATATATAAATAAATATATATATATATATATATATATATATATATATATATATATATATAAATATATATATATATATATATATATATATATATATATATATATATATATATATTTATATAAATGTTTTTTCTTCAAGCCAAGAAACATGTGATAAATTATCCTTGGAGATATGGCTTATAAGTCCATTTGTTTTTTTTTCCATTGCATTTTGAGTAGAGTGAGCATTTACGGTTGTAAGGTAATAACGAATTAATATGTCTATGTAATTATACAATTTTGTCATTTAACCATTTTCAATATGTAACTACTGTTTGTAGCCTTTGAAGAAGCCGTCTAAGTGTCGAAATAAACATACTTTATGAACAGTTAAAATTAAACAATTTTTCAAATTATTTCAAGAAAACGAAACAGTTCAAATAAACCATTAATTTTTTATTTATAATTTTGTTTTGTTAAAATACAATTATTTCGCTTGTTGCATCCTTGGGAAGATTTTTACTAGTATCAGTAGTCGCAATAAAAAAAGTTATTAAAAAATTATTGACTCATATTACTACAAGGGATTTTTGTGAGAATATTTTTGGTCAGAAAAAGGTTATTGTGATTTAACAGAACAATAAATGTCTTTTGATCACAAAAAAAATATTGTGAAATGCCTACAATTGTTCTTTAGAAAATATTTTGGGAAAGCGTATATATTCATTTATAATATATATATATATATATATATATATATATATATATATATATATATATATATATATATATATATATATATATATATATATATATATATATATATATATATATATATATATATATTATATATATAATATATATATATATATATATATATATATATATATATATATATATATATAATATATATATAATATATATGTATATATGTATATATATAATATATATATATATATATATATATATATTATATATATATATATATATATATATATATATATATATATATATATATATATATATATATGAAGGCATTAATCCAAAAACCAGACAACACCAAAATTTATAATATTGAGAAACTTGAAAAAACAGTGTAGCTTCCTTTGTAGCGCGTGGAAAAAAGTTTTACTTTTTATATGGACAGTTCTTATTGATAACTTTCCGTAAGTTCTATAATAAAATTTCTATATATTATAACATAATTTTAAAAAAAAATTAATTCATTTGTGTTGTCTGGTTTTTGCAGAAAAGTACCTACTACCAATTTTCATTTAGTAATTTGCATTTCTGTTGGTGACTGGTAATGTTTTGGAATTTCAATAGTATTTACTATGCTTTTGAAGGACTTATTTATCACAATATGCCTTTTCCACAATCCATAGTACGATTTTCGTAGATTAACATGAATATCATCTTTGTCCAAACAACATCATTCTTACTTCTTGCAGTTTTAGTGGAGGTTTAGGTATTTCCAAAAAAAAAATTCTACAGCACTTCTAATATCGAAAAAAGTCTTTTTGGGTCATTATTTTCAGTTTGAATGGTAAAGGATGTTTTCGTGCATCCTGCACTACTTTGTCCCAATGTTCTGGAAGTGTCACTACGTTGGTTTTCTTTTTCTAGTTCCCGATTAAGGCTAAATCTTGATCATTCGAAAGATATCTGTGTCCTCTCATCGGAAAGAGTTAAGTAACTTTCTTGAATTTTTTTTGTAGAATTGCACTTATTTCAATGCTTTATATCTCCCATCATGTCCGGTTCTTGGTTAAACAAATTAGACCAGTAGATAGCCAATGTCTTGAAGCATATAAAATGGCGGCAACTTGAAAATACGATATTTTGGACTTGTCTGGTTTTTGGAATAATGCCCTTATATATATATATATATATATATATATATATATATATATTTATATATATATATATATATATATATATATATATATATATATATATATATATATATATATATATAAATATATATATATATATATATATATATATATATATATATATATATATATACACATACAAATATGGCACAATCACATAATTGCAATGAAGGAACACCGAACACCTATGACGCTTCTATTATAGAATTTTAACCCATCTGCAAGAATATATGCATTGTCGTTCGACAATCAATTCAGTTAATGTACAAGATATTATCCGGAATATTTTCTATTGGTGCATCAATCTGGGTCAAATTGTCTCGTAGCGGAGAGAAGACAAGTTTCCTTAATGCATACGTTCCCGAAAAAATTTCAATATATCACAAAAATCGCTGTTACATTGTTCATCATAATATCAGCTTCGAAAGGTACCTCCATTCAATATGGAAGTTAACAAGTATGACATAGCTTACGGTGTGTGAACGGTTTCAAAGATTCATTTTGAAACATATTATCACTAAACTACCTATATCATATCATGTAATCTCATTGGGGACATGTATAGAATTAACTAATCGTAAAACTCGAGAATAAACACATCAGGATTGGGAATATAAATTGTCTATTTACTGTCTACTCTCTGAATCACCCATGCCACATGGTGGTCGAAAAACAGTACCAGGTGTAATGTGTAACGCAGTCGAATGATACAAGTTCTGAGGGTGAACTTGCCAATAGATAACCAGCATTAGTTGAACACTATGAAACTGTCGTGTTTTGTTCAAAATAATGGTGGTACACCCTCAAATTAAAGCGATTTCCTTTACGTACGTGAGATACACCGCACATGGCAGGAAATGAATCCTTATGATAGGTTACGTAATATACTGAATGTTCGGAAGATAATATACAAACAGTAGGAAATACTTGAGGTATCGAACATGATCAGTATTTTATATATTTTCTTTTTACTTTCTCCAATGCTCAAAATTCTAATCAAACGTAAAATAAGTACAATATTTTCATTTTTTATGGTTGAATATGTCGACTGGAAATTTGTCGTACCGTCAAGCGGGGTTACTTTGGCCAGCCTGGGGTAACTTTGGCCACCCTTAGGTAAAAAAAAATTTATTTTCATAAATAACAGAAGAAGAAAAATATTTACATTTATAAATATACACATTGTACATTATGGTTGTAGTAAACATATTATGTGGGAAATTTCGTTTTTAAAAATCGATAGGTTGGTATTACTGGCTGTTTTATTTTGTTGTTTACCATTTATCAATAGAACCTTCTGAAATACTTTCATCTGTACAACGGCCTGATAGGCCTTTAAATAGTAGGTAAGTACTTAAATACAATAAAAAAATAGTTGTTAACCCTTAGCCAAAGGGTTGAACTGATATAATTTAAGTAAATTTTTTATTATTTATTATAATGTCGTAACATTACCTATTTGAGCCTACGATGGGGTTACTTTGGCAGGCCTGGAGTGGCCAAAGTAAAAAAAAGTGGATGTTTTTGCCTCATATTAACTAGGCTTTTTTTTATATTTGTTAAATTATCAGCAACTTTTAGTTCAATTCAAATGATAAAAAATTTTCTTTGTACAGTAGGTTTTTGAAACATGTACCAATTTTGCTGCTTTTTTTTATTAATAAACCAGTTTTTTATATGATATTGGTCTATTAACTGCACCTCATGCCAAAGTTACCCCAGGGTTGGGACTACTTTTGACCTACAATATATTTACTATGGGTTTTTAAATGAGAAAACATGAAGTGGCTAAAGTAACCCCAACCCCTGGGTAACTTTGGCCATTTTTTGAAAAAATACAAAAAAAATATATTCCAAACTGCCTAAAAACTGCTATAATGAGTATCCATGGCTACAGAATCATTATGATAATTGTTTTAATGTGGTTTCACAATTATATATTGGCATTTTTTTTGGAAAATGTGAATAAATAAACTTTGAACATGACATATTTTTGGCCAAAGTAACCCCGCTTGACGGTATATTATTTATAGATAGATATATATATATATATATATAATATTACTATATATATATATAGGTATATATATATTTATATATATATATAATATATATATATATATATATATATATATATATATATATATATATAGGTATATATATATATATATATATATATATATATATAATTATATATATATATATATATATATATATATATATATATATATATTATAATTATATATATTGCAGACAATTTAAAATCTTTGGAGGAAATGGTCAATTAGGACATGCAGAAATTTAGTGATTGGCTGATTTCTAATAAACTAGTAATAAATGAAAAAAAAAACAGTATACATCCTATTCAGAAATAGAACTACCAGAAATAGTAACATCCATCCACAATTGGTTATTAGTGGTAGGACGCTTAGGCAGGTGAAAAAAACAAAATACTTGGGATTAATCATAGAAGACTCATTAACGTGGAATTCACATGTGGACACGATTATGGATAAACTCTCACCATTGGTGGCAAAGCTTCAGCATATAAAGCCATATCTTGATAAAAAGTCAAGCAAAAATATAAAATATGCCTACTTCCAATCGGTGTTCAGTTATTTGTCGGTAATCTGGTCCAACACAACAAAATTCAATCTTAATAGGTTACAGAAATTACAAAATAAAATAATAAAACGACTCCATAATCTTTCACATGATTATCCAACGAAAGAATTATATGAAATATATCAATATATGAAGATAGATAAACTAGTTAAGTTTCAGCAGTGTAAATTAATTTTCAAATTAGAAAACAACCATTTAAAGAGTGAGAATCTATTAAAAAGAGTTCAAAGCATTACCTACCGCGAAACAAGGCAAAACAATTCATATTACCTACATAGAACGAAAACAGAATGTCGTAGGAAGAGCCCTATATATGCCAGTCTGATAACTTTCAATAGCATGCCATACCATGTAAGAAGTTCAATAAAATGTAAATTTCAAAATTTCATTGTAAGTCAACTATAGTAACAACCAATTTTTGCATATAAGTTGTATTCTTAAATAAATAAATAAATGAAAATGTTAAGATATAATATTTTAGTGGAACGTGAAATTAGAAAATCAATTACTTTGGTAAGATGTTTTTTATCATTTCATTTTATTATTTATCTAGATCGGGTAGTGTTGTTCTGTATATATATATATATATATATATATATATATATATATATATATATATATATATATATATATATATATATATATATATATATATATATATATATATATATAAATATATATATATATATATATATATATAATAATAATAATAATAATAATAATAATAATCTTTATTAATCCTTTGAGACATATAAAATGTAAAGGACACGTCAACTTACAAGGTACCTAATCAGAAATCACAATCATTGAAATATTCATCTACAGTGTAGTAACATTTCTTGATCAATTTAAACTTAACTACATTTTTCTAAATTTAATTTTCGTCAAGCATTTTATGGCATCAGGCAAATGATTGAAGAGTTTAATACCTTTATTATGTTGGTAAATATTCATATTTGGAAGTTCTGTGAGTAGGAAGTAGCAGCATCTCGGGATTTCTTGTGTTGTATCCATGAAAACTGGACAATTTCACAAGGTTGCTATGGTTTTCCTTTACATACAATAAACTCTTCAATATATATATATATTGTAAGTCGGATATTTGTGGCGCAAAAACGTATTATGCGTATGATGTTTGGTCTTGACCCTCGTTCCTCCTGTAGGCCGTTGTTCGCGTCATATGGGATACTGACTGTTCCTTGTATATATATATATATATAATATAATATATATATATATATATTATATATATATATATATATATATATATATATATATATATATATATATATTATATATATATTATATATTATATATATATATATATATATATATATATATATATATATATATATATATATATATATATATATATATATATATATATATATATATATATATATATATATATATATATATATATATATATATATATATATATATATACATGGAACAGTCAGTATCCCATATGACGCGAACAACGGCCTACAGGAGGAACGAGGGTCAAGACCAAACATCATACGCATAATACGTTTTTGCGCCACAAATATCCGACTTACATCAGAGCAGTATATTGTAAGATATGTGGCTGTAACATAAGGCATATAGTAAACATTTAAAATCGATGCCAAGGGAAGAGAGTTCTTTATTTGATTTATAGCGTAGTAAGCTTTACTGAATTTTCTGCATAGAGCATCAATATGATGACACCATCTCAGATTTCGATCAATGTGTACCCCCAGGAATTTAACGTGATCCTTAGAGTTGATTGATGAGCTACCAAACTGAACAGTCAATGTGCGACTTAAGTTTTTAATGCTAAAAAATATACAGTCGGTTTTCTCAATATTTGCAATCAAAGCATTTTTACGGCACCAATCTGTAAAGGACTGCACCAAACTACCACACAATAGAGAGAGTTTCTCTGGACTCTCAGCGGAGACAGCCAATGAAGTATCATCTGCAAATAGCGTCACTCTACTTCCATGAAAGTGATCTGGAAGATCATTTACAAACAGAATGAATAGCAGGGGACCAAGGACCGAACCCTGGGGTACACCTGAACTTATATTGAATGTTTCAGATAATGCATCATGGACCTTAACAATCATAGTCCTACCTGAGATAAAGCTATGGAGCCAATTAAAAAACACGCCTCTGAATCCGAGATTATAATATATATAAATATATATATATATATATATATATATATATATATAGAGATATATATATATATATATATATATTTATAAATAAATAAATATATATAT
Organism: Cynegetis impunctata; assembly: GCA_030704885.1. Classification (NCBI taxonomy): domain Eukaryota; kingdom Metazoa; phylum Arthropoda; class Insecta; order Coleoptera; family Coccinellidae; genus Cynegetis; species Cynegetis impunctata. Next base: position 64,387 of record JARQZK010000094.1, read on the forward strand.
ATATATATATATATATATATTATATATATATATATATATATATATATATATATATATATATATATATATATATATATATATATATATATATATGCATATTATGTATATATTATTATTAGAAAAACACATGTTTGTTTTCAACGATTACTCCAATTGAATTTTTAACGCAGCGTTTCACTACACGGTGCCTTCATCAGGTAGAATGGAATAAAAATCTTGGGATGAATTTTAGAAAGGAAAATGATAGCAAGAAGAAATTAGTGGGGAAAAAAGTTATGTGGTCCTTCGAGAATGCTTGCACAAATTGCATCATATATTGAATATACATATTCAGCAGGGGAGAATGATTAAAGTTGTTCTTTCAATGGTTTATCAAAATTCATTTACCTGTTACTTTCTTCGGCTTCCCAAAAGTTCAATTTCATTAACTACTTTACCTATTTCTATGTAAAATATGGAAATCTGCTTCAGTTCTTTGATTCAGTTGTAAGCGAAGTAATATTATAATGAGAAGAAATTTATTTTAGTTTCTCACCAGGGATACTTACCGTTATAAGTTAAAATGTGTTCATTTTGTTTATTGTTTTATAATGTTTAAATTTTTATTGAAGTTTGCCTGTGATAGGGATAATTGATACAAATAAATAAATTATACCTTTCAATGTTCACCTGGAAAAACTGTCAACAAATACTTGATTAGAATTTTCAGCTCCGTTGATTAAATTCAAGAAATTTTTAGGTTATTTATTTCTGAGCATGTGTTCAAAAATGAGCACCCCAACTTCAACATCAAAGCCCTTTCATACATTAAATGGGTATGTAGGATTGAAGCTGTTAAAGTTTTCGATGTAGTTGGCCATCCGTGTATGATTTTATATTAATTATGAATTATATAATGACCTCTCCAGAGATAGCTCATTCTTTAAGATAAACCATAAAATCATTTGTCCAAAATGAAATACGGTCTACAGTTTATATTTGAAGATTGAATTGAATTGGCATTTACTTGGTGAAAGTTCATATTCATAACTTCATAAAGAAACAAAAAACTAACTTTTCACAGGTTTAAATAAAATTAAATGAGTAAACGCGTTTCGTCATAACATTGACTTAATCTTACTATTATATATTAATATTATATAATTACTAAATTATGGTATTACAAAACAATCTAATTATACGAAAAATTGAACATAACAAAGGGGGGTTCTTAGAGAAACTAAATAACAATAAGCAATTCATTCAGAGCTATTGGTAGGTACATTGAACAGATTAAGAAGAGGAGAAGGGTTTACTTCAATCTGGTCGTTAACTAGGTGTCCGGAATTTTTATATTTTCCCTATACATAAATAAATATAAAAATTCCGGAAACCTAGTGGGAAAAGTTAGTTTTTTGTTTCTTTATGAACTTATTATATTTGAAGGAAGGTCCAAAAGATGTATCCTCAGTCAACATTTGGAAAGAAGCATAATTAAGTTATTCAAATTCCAGAATCAAATTTCAAAATTTATTTCTGATCTATTGAAGTCACATAATCAAAAATTTCACATTTCAGATCTTATAAATGTACAGCAAAGACAAAAACGAAATGTACAAGAATATTAGAAAATTTTTTACGTGGCGAAACCGAATTTTTTTCCATATATTATTTGAATTGCAATCTGAATTTCTCAGAGCATAGACACCCAAAGTTGTTTATATCGACCCCAAGGGTTCAACAACGACCTTCAAGGTCGATGTCAGCGAAACTGGGGGTCTACGATAGGCTCTCTAATTGAATGGAATAATCCACATAAACAGATTTGTTTCTAAGTAAAAACAGGCCTACAGTAAACTACGGTTTTGTATACAAACTTAATTCCACAATATAATACTAGCAGCCAAGTGGGGTTTTCTGTGGTACACTATTTTATTCCCTTCGCTACATCCCATTACATACTATCCAAATTTAATTACATATAATTAAATTAGTATATGTCATAAAATTGTGTAAGTAGTAGGCTATTCACTTTGTGGTCACAAAACACTTTGAATTAGTAGCAACTTATTTCATGTAACAGATACTAATTTTTCGTCATAATTTGAATTAAATTAATAAATGCTTGAAACTCAACATTTTTTATGAGTTTTTCACAATACACTTGACAGCAGAAAAAATTTAAATCTTTCAAAGCGAGTAGGACTATACCAGATGTCAAAAACACATTGAAAGTTGATGAATTTGCAAAAATTCAATATTAACTAAGCAGGGGTTCCAGCGAAAACTGAAAAACATGGCTAGTGGTCTACGAGACAAAAAAGTTTGTAGACCACTGTCTTAGAGTATATTGATATGAATTATTCGTATAATATGCTTCAAAATGTTATCTCACTTAGTATATACTTAATTTCCACTCATACATCCGCCTTGTGGACTGACCATCTGTGGAACAGGCGTGCCCGGTTCGAATCCTTGGTTAGTGTTTGTATATGTCTACCAGTTTCTCGAATAAGTTGGGTTGTGTACATTATAAGCCCACTGGCCGTTCGGAACCGGCGTTCAACTGTAGGTCCCTAGCGAGTTGAAAAACACATTCCATCAGCAGAGATCATTGTCGAAGAAAACAATAAACAAAAATTGTAAGAGGGCAATGTTTATTAGATGACGAATAAGACAAAGAGATTCACTAATTTCGCCTTAATGGGTAACGGAAATGAAATTGATGTAAATTTCGACATCATATCTTTAATGAATTTACGACAAAGAAAGCTAGAAATATTAATTAATTCTTCCAAATATTTAGTTTTATAAATTGTAAAAAACGAGTCACATAATATATATATATATATATATATATATATATATATATATATATATATATATATATATATATATATATATATATATATATATATATATATATATATATATATATATATATATATATATATATACATATATATATATATATATAAATATATATATAATGAAATTGGTGAAAAGGTATATTGATAAGTTTTAGATGTATGTTGTTGGACCTCACATGAACACATGAAGTGTCTTTATGAAAAAAAGGGAGAAGAGGACAGTTGTTGTATAGATCCAAATTCCAATGCCTTTGAAAGAGTACACATCTTATAAACATACATTTTATTGTAAATACATGTTTTCTACATTAGTTAAGAATTCTTAAAATATTCTTATCATATTAATACTTATCACATGCATTTATCACATTCACAAATATAAATAAAATATAATAAACAAATGCATAGTGCATATATTGTTGAATTAATCTATTGTAACATCGAGAATTCGAATAGATAGTCAATTATTACTGCCTGTTCTGAATATGAAAATCGAAATTCACATGAAAAATCTCCATTGAAAATAATTAATCCGACAGCATAGTGTTCAAATTGAAAAATTCAGGCTTTTGTAGTGAATTGGTACTGGTACTATTCGCAACTGTTTCATATATTCACCGATTCTTTGGTTCAACATGAACAATATACATTTTGTAGATTCAATGGATACTTATTCTAAGTAAAGGCAGGCAGCAATAAGACAAAATAGTACCCGAACAGCATGATTGCCCTATAATGCAAATTCATTAAGGAATGTTCCCCTAAAATTCCTTTTTGCGGGCCTTCATACTAAAAAACATGTATAACATGACAATAACAACACTCTTCTTTTGTACCAATATTTAAGTTTTATGCTAGAATTATATCCCGCTTTCATCAGTATCCATATAAAAATATATTCAATTTACAACTATCTAACCCATATTTTAGTGTTCTCAAAATGTGACTAAGTCAATATATTCTAATACTATTGAAAACTTTACATTTTTAGTAGGTTATATTTAAGTAACAAGTTTTGTTATTACAGGTACTAACTTGGCAACACCAGGTCCAATCATATATTAGAAACTCATGAACTAATGAGAATTTTATTATAAACTAAACCAATAATTTCAAATACAATTTCAGTAACTTCAAAATGCGAAAAAAATTTTTATACATTTTATCAATTGGATAGAAATTTTATAGTTTCAATATGGCCAATAAAAACATTATTGTAGAAAGGTTAATTATAAAGAAGACATTGAAATCTTAAAATATATTTCAGAACCTGAGGAAACAGCGTTTGGAAAAATTTGCTTCAAACTGCGTTACATTATACATATATTATAACAAGACATAACAGAATATTATAAACAAAAGATAACTGAAAGAAGTTCCAACTGGTTGTTCCAGTTTGCCGATTTGTAGTTGTCTTGAAATGCAACTATTTAAATATTAAATCAAAATTGCACTGATTCGATCATTGTCTAGGAATATGTCAGGAATAATGTCTAGTCTTATCTATATTCCAATAATATTTGGTACTATTTTTAGTACAGCTCTCTAGGAAATTTTTAAATATACGAATTCGTTTGGCATTAGTCTGATGAAGATTTATTTTCAAGTAATGTTTGTTACATGGAAGTTTAAAATATCAGCTTAATTTTGTTGTTGTGGATGTTGCCACACATGTATACAAAATAAACTTCTGGTGAAATAATAATGATATTTTTTCTGTGTTCCTTTCAACTTTTTTTGTATAATAATTTCAAACTCAACATGATTCTGGACTTGGTTTTGCTTCAAATTGTGTATAAGAAATTTACAGGAAATATATTAATGTACATCTTCAGAGATAAACAAATAATCAATTTTTAATGTTGTCACACATAACTATGCGGTCATTTATATTGAGAAAGCTCAGATATATATATAACATATATATATATATATATATATATATATATATATATATATATATATATATATATATCAAATATATATATATATATATATATATATATATATATATATATATATATATATATATATATATATATATATATATATATATATATATATATATATATATATATATATATATATATATATATATATATATATATATATATATATATATATATATATTATATATATATATATATATATATATATATATATAATATATATATATATATATATATATATATATATATATATATATATATATTTATTATTATGTCAAAAAAAGACAGACATACTTTCCTTGAACAAAGGTAATTACATTTTTCATCTGCGAAGCTTACTTTTTGCTTACAAATATCTAAAAAATAATGCAGATTTGTCAAACATCAAAGTCAACACTCAAATATGATATTCATAAACATTCCTGCTTTTTTTTATGCAAATTTAGTAGATTGACCAGTAATGTTTTCTAATTGCTGCTTTTTACAGCACCCTTGCACTGGCAGTAGTACACATTAATATTATAAAATAATTACAACTCCACAGTTCGGTCAAAAAATTCATTTCTATGGAGAAACGAATGAATGCACAACTGGAAACATATGAATTTAATAAAAAGCTGAACTTACGAAGTTGCTTTAAACAATCAAAGCTCCTTCTGTTTCTCTTCTGCTACTATGGAAACATTTATTTTATACCGAATCGAAATATATAGAAACTAATTTCTTGGATTATTCAGGAAAATTAAATCATTATGACAATGACATATACATAGATGCACAAGAAATCAACTTGTATCCTTTTTATATAAAAAACTGAGGACGTTGATATAAATTTAATTAAAGTTAAGAGCACAAAATGGCCCTATAAGTTTGTGTATAAATCAAGCTAGCTTTTAGGCCAGCTCTTATCAATACTACTTAAATAATCTTCGTTATCACTAATTTATGTACAATAGGCCCTCGATATCCGCTAAATAATTTAACGGCAGGTATTATTACATTTGGAACAGTAGTTGCATGACAATTTCACCAATAACTAGTAAAAAACGTATCCACATTTGACTGATTGAGAGAATGACAATTATTGTAATATTATTAACAAACTGAATATTTATAATCGGTAAAAATGAGTCATTTTCTAAAACTCAGTAATTCTACGCGAGATATAGTTTTAAAAAAAATACTTAAATATATCAAAAAAATATTATTTTAATTATGAACGAATTAGATAAGTGTTAATTTTAATTTTTAGCTCAAAAAAAAATACATTATTGCAAGACAATTATACTGAGAAAATAAAATTTTACTATTCAAGTTAATCATAAAATAATTAAATGTATGTCCCTGAAGTGTTCAAAACACTGGGTAACTAAAACAAGGAAAATATTAAATATTTTGTGGATCAATGTAACACACTATTTAAACCTAAAGGATACTAAAAGTAGCTGCAGAAAGTGTTATTCTCAAATTTCCACATAATTAGAAATGTCCACAAGTTAATTTTGTCTTACTGTTAATTTTTTCGAAAAAAACATATTGATTCTTTACTCACATTTTAACTTAAGATGCTACATAAAACTGAAAAAAGACCAATAATAAGGCTTGAATATACATAAATTTCACATTCCAATTTGATATTTTGAATCTAACAATTTGTAATTTTGAAAATTAATTCTTAAGCATTATATATATTTCTGAAGTATATTGGAAAATGTAGTGAAGTAGAAAGCTAATAATCATAATTGGGCACTAAAAGAAGAATAAAATTTTCAAAACAGAACAATACCTGATTCTCCAAATCTATAATTGAAATATGATGATGTAGTTATTCTTTAATATAAATTACAGATATCTCAACAAAAATGATACAAATTTCTACAGTATCAAATATATTTATAGAAGTACCTTATGATAAAAAGACCATTTAAAAAAAAGTATTCTATTGTTACCTATTTTTTCGAACTCACTTCGCATATTCAAAAAACAAGTTTGATAAAATGTGAGAAGCACAATTATAAACAACAAAGTTCAACTGTTTAAAACTAGTCGTTCTCTTCTTTATGATTGTGAAATGAATTGCACCCAACTGAAAAAAAATTACTTACTTTGATTCCATAAACTATGATAATTCAGAAGAAAAAGATTAACATTCCAAATACATATTGTGGATAATTTAAGCAGAAAGTTTAATCACTCACTATCACTGTCCACCAATTCAGGATGTGCCATTAGCGAGTCCATGCTATCATTTGAAGAAACACTACTACGTATATTCGAAAACCGGCTTTTGACCTCTTCCTCTTCTGGAGAAGGGGTAATAACTGGAGTGACCTAAAGAAAAAATTAAGAGAATTATAATATGAGTTGAGAAGGTACATAACATGATTCTTATATATGTATCACTATAACTAACAATTTCAAGAGTTAAAATCTGTGTATTAGATCAAAACTTTATTTGGACCACTGCTACAAGCAATGTTGCCAAATTATATTTTTGAACAATTGTCTAAATGAGGATATTAATTATCCAAATTCTACATGTCCAAACAAGGAAAGTAATTGAAAATCATCAAATAACCAAGGCCCTATAATTTAGATTCTTTGATCATAATGCTGATGCTATTTTAGGTGGAAAATCCTTGAAGATGTCTAAAAGGGAAGTCACAGACTGTCTCAGCAAAATATGATTACAAACCATATAGTAACTTGTGGAACGGCTTACCTGAGGATATTGAGAGTGCAACTTGCGCAAAAAGTTTTTAAAACAGACTGGACAACTTTCTAAAGGTTTAATAATCAATTGAAGCATGTATAGATAAGGAATCATTGTGCAGTCTTACTGGGTTTGCCATCTACTGCCCTTTGGTATTAATAATAAAAAATCAGTACTGATATTTTCTCACCTTGAACCTCGAAAATGGTCTAGATATACTTTCCGGAACTGACACAATCTGAAACCGGCTTTTTGTTCTTTTAGTAGCTGAAGCTGAAATTGATTTTAACTGAATGGAATTTGTAATTGGTTGTTTGTTCTCAGGGATATGAAAACGAGGTTCACAACTCAATGAAATTTTTCTAGAAAAAAGTCTGGAAATATTATTCATTTCCTCCTCACGGGTATCTATGAAAGTCTTATTAACTGTACATATTGCGTTGAGTTTTTTAACTAATTGGATGTATCCGGTTGGATCCTAGAATAGGAAAGAATAGATTTATTGTAATTCATTATTCAACTTTCAAGCTCACATTGCAGAATCTGTTAGCATCGTCTATTTCTATTTTAGTAATTCCTGAATTAGTTAAAGCATTGCAAAGTCTTTCCAATCCTTGTATTTGAATGGCTTTATTTCCTTTGAGATTGATTTTCTGAAAATTAACAAAATATATAGAGTGAAACAAATGAATGGCTAGAATTATTTACCAATAAAGATGAATTAAGTTCAATGGCCTCAGCCAAAGATATTATTCCTTTACATGTAAGCAGAGTGCATTGCAGACCTAAACCTTCTAAAGATTTTGTCTCGATCAATCCATCCTTGATTTCAGTTAAAACTTCATCTGTTAAATTGTTGTATCCAATATTTAAAGTATGAAGGTTTTTGCAGGATTTCTTCAAAAAAAATTAAATGCAAATTAATTAAATTCAAAAACACCAAATGAACTGAAAAATTTTACGATTTGCAGCTCAAATCAGGACACTCACAATTATATTATTGAAAACAGTTCCACTCTTTTCAGACAGTTGATTGTTGAAAATAACTAGAACGGAAAGACCAGTTCCTGGAATGTTCTGTTTTACTAAACCTTTTGCAAGGCTTTCTAAACCACGATCACCAATGAAGTTATTGCTAATGTCTAATACTTTTAAGTGGAAGTTAACTTGAAGAAAAGTTCCTAAGCACTGAGCTTCCCTACCATACAGTTTGGAGGACGGTAAGTATAATTCTCGCAATGTTGTGTTATTTTTGAGACAATCCACTAAAAATAATATTTATAGATAGAATATATATATATATATATATATATATTTATATATATATATATATATATATATATATATATATATATATATATATATATATATATATATATATATATATATATATATATATATATATATATATATATATATATATATATATAAATGAATAGGAATATAAGATATACCTAGATAAAATGAAGGTGTCATTTTCAATTCACAACCATCAAACCTGAGTGTGGTAATCTTAGAATTAATTTTAACTACATGCAGGAGATTTCTCATATATTCTTCGCCTATAATCATTCCTTTGAATGAAATAACCTCAAGTAAGTCAAGATTGGTGCAAGTATTACAGAAAGATTGCCAAGCTTCACTATTGTCAAAGTTGACAGATACTTCCAGTTCTTTTGTTGATTCATAATATTCTAGCATGTTGAGGAATTCACTGATTGTGTCATTGTTAAATTTACAGTCAGTAAAAATTATTTTTTGAAAATTTGTTACTTTCAGCAGATCTTCCAAAGTTTCATTCACATCATTTGTAAGAGTAATTGAAGACAAATTCAATGTGGCAGAATGGTTTACATTATTTTTGATATCCTGAAAATAGAATACATTATTTACAAAGATATCATTTTTATCAGAGTACTCACAGCAATTTGATTTTTTATAATATCAAGTTCAATGGTTTTGTGGCGTTTGCAAGAACTTTCATAAACTTGTAAAATTTCCTCGTTGGTCATTGTATCTGAAAGGATAAAATTAATTATCATTACACCAATACCAATTTCGACATGGCTCTATAAGAAAACAATGTATTTGATAACACAATAATGCAAAAAATACCACAATATTGAATGATCATGAGTTATTTTCAAATTTTCTGCTAACATTATTTTATTGTTGTTTTGATCTTAGTTTAACATCTTAATGCTTTAGATGTTTAAGAATAATATGATGGACCGCCATCTGGACATATCGTGATCTCAAAAATTTTAGATGTAAGATGAAAATCTTTTGTTTCTTCCTAGTAATTTTATTTAAATATGTCTGTAATATTGAAAAAATTTTTACACTTGAATATTTTATGTAACTGCTATATGCGTAAATAAAGATTTTGTATTTTGTATAGTAATTATGTAAAATTACTCTTAACGAAGAAAAATATTATATAAAAATTAACAGATTCAATGAACAGCATCATGTATTAGTAGTTTGGAAATATTATATTTACGATGAACACAATTGGAGTATTGTTACATATGTAACATCTCTGAAAGGCATAATGCATAACATTTTAACAATTGACATTATTCAAACTGACCCAATTCTAAAGGTCCTTCACCATCAGGATACAGATAACTAACAAGTTCTGAATCATCACTAGGAAATGAGACCCGACGTAAGCTGGCTGATGAATGGCAAGAGTCCAATGATGTATTGGATTTATTTTCGAAGCAGGAACCTCTTCTCAAAATTGAACACAAATTTTTTTCTTTATATGAAACAGATGTTGCCACTTCTGAGTTTTTATTTATTTGTGGCTCCAAATACTGCTCAGGTAATAATGGTTTATCCAAAACATCTTCATCTAATGAGAAAGACTTGTCAAGGATATGCTGCAGTTGTTTAGATTTGAAGCCGGATACTCTCAATTCTGCAGAAAAGGAAATTTTATTAATCAACAAGTAATAAGCAATAATGAAAGATTTTAGATTGTGACATTTTTTCTAATCATTTTCAGAAATTCTTTGAAATGAAATTGTAAATAATCATATAAACTATATATGAGAATTAACGAAAAAAAAATTCAAATTGAAACTTCAAAGACTTCCCGACTTAATTACTATCAGCAATCGAATTCTAGCACAATAACTAGTACTTTTGTTTTTCTGTACATAATGAAGAAAAAAGCAACGTTCTAGTGATATAAGTACCATCTGGAAATTGAATCATGTTAAAAATGAGATAAATGTCACAAAAGCATTGCCTTACTTAGAAATTTAAATGAATTCTCATATCTCACCAGTGTCGCATATTGTGGAGTCTTCAGAGAGTTCACTCTCCTCCTCAGCGACAGGACTCTCTGTGTAACTTTCAGTGCCACTGTCTTCAAGAGGAATGTCATTTTGCTGAGGGGTATCCCCAAGGTCCATAACTCGGTTCTTACCAGAACCTTTTTAAGTCACCAAGACAGAAGGCTGCAAATATTAAACTGTAGGTAACGATGAATAAAATATTGAGAATTCTCTTACCTCTTTTTCGCACCATTCTAATACTTAACTAGGTCTACGGCTTTCAGTGACTGAAAAACTGATAGCATACTGAAACTTAAAGTATAGTTTAAGTCAGTATGCCATTTACTATTGAAATATATACAACGGATGTACGAAGCTATATACACCAAAAGTTTTCTTGATTAACCAAAAATTAAAGTTAACAAAGCAACATGGCGCCAAATCATTTGGGAGAAATATAGGTTAAAGTAAATTTTTTCATTAAGAATTTGGGTTAACCAAATTGGTTTTCATTATTATTCGTATAACAATAGTAGTTTTATGTGTTTTTTATTTTTTAAATGTAAGTTGATTGATTCCAAACGCAAACAAAAGTATTCCTTTTTCCATGCTTACAACTATGCTTTTGCCTCACAAGTCTCTGATCAAAAAATATTAAGCCAGCTCCATAATTTTTCTTATTTTCATTGCATTACGTACCATATATTTTAAAACAAATTCAATAATTTTCAATCAAGTAGTTTATAGTTTAATTACTTCTATTTCGATTATGAGCTCATGAAATAGGAATACATTTTTTCTTTTTCATTGAAAACATTCATGAATTTAATGTTTTTTTTTTTTAATAAATATTATTCCTAATATTCAAATAATTCATAGAATCTAAAATTCTAAAGGCTTTGTGTAATGTGTATATAATAAACTAAGTTTAATTATAAACATAGTTAAATATGACATTTGACAAGCGAAAATGTCAAATTAAACTCGGTTTACAATTTGTGGTGCAAGAGCCTATTATATATTTTAAAAACCAAATCTCTCATCACTGGATACCCTTTAGTTCCAAATGGAACAACCACGTGGTGATACTCGATTACACATTTCATTATTCAAACTATTACGTATCTCTGTAAAGTTCAGATTGGTCCATTGGGGTGTTTTGCCCTGCATTATTTCCGTCAAATCCTCATAGTCATAACCAAACTGGTTTCACCCTATATATATATATATATATATATTTATATATATTTATATATATATATATATATATATATATATATATATATATATATATAATATATATATATATATATATATATATATATAATATATATATATATAATTCTATATATATATATATATATATATATATATATATATATATATATATATATATATATATATATATATATATATATATATATATATATATATATATATATATATATATATATATATTATATATATATTATATATATATATATATGTATATATATATATATATATATATATATATATATATACAGTGGCGCACCCAGGGGGGGAGCCATGGGGCTGCAGCCCCCCCCGAGATTTAATGTAGTAACAAAAGAATTGGGATTACTGAGATAATAATTGTAAAATGAGCTCATCTACTACTTTAAAATGAGCCATTGGTGACTATCGGTTAACCATAAGATCTATTATGATATACCGGATACGTAATGTGCGTTTTCTATTTAAATTTAAGGAGGTAAATTTTGATTCAGCCCCCCCCGAAACTCAATCCTGGGTGCGCCCTTGTATATATATATATATATATATATATATATATATATATATATATATATATATATATATATATATATATATATATATATATATATATATATATATATATATATATATATATATATATATCTAGATAACGAGATGTAGAGGAAATGATGATTTCAGTATATTCATTATTCATAAATTAATATTTAATGTGTATGGAATGAACATTTTAAGTTTTAACAATTGTTTTCTTTTTAATATGCATTAATTACTGTACTTCCTTTACAATCAATGTAGTGGGAAATTTATTTATTAATTTTTTTGAACTAGTTTAACAGTGACATCTGTGGATTGTTATTATTTTATTTATTTTTAAACTAGTTGTTATTGGTTAAGACCTATTGCATATTTTTGTAAATTAGGATGCCGCAAAGACAAAAGCTAATCGTCTTATTACTTTTAGTTCAGTTCCAATCTCAATTGCTCGAACAGTTATTACCTGTTTTGCTTTCTCTCCTTTCTGGATTTCTAGTGCCAGAGCATTTACATGTGGTTCTGTGGGGCAATCAATCACATTTAGAATGGCAGGATTTACTGAAGAATTCATTGATCGGTATTTGGATTTTGATTTCTTCCGGCTCTTCCGCATGTCTAAGAAGACATTTGGGAAGCTATGGAGGCAGATAGATGGGCCTGAGTTTTTTCACCCATATCAAGGTGGCCCTGCACCACCAGTTAAAGGACACATGCAGCTACTGATGACACTATGGTGGCTTGGTAAAGGTGAAACTTTGCTCAGTGTTGGTGAGAAATTTGAAATTGTGCCATCAACAGTGTATAACTGTACAAGCTTGGTTTTAATGAAGCTCCTCAAACTAATGCCTAAGTACATATACTGGCCTAATACTGTTGATGAATTTAATTTAATTGCAAGGGAATTTCAGGAGTTGAGAAGATATCCAGGTTTGTATATATTAAACTGTTTTAATTTTTAATCTAAGTACTGTTTAATTTTTAATCTAATTCTCCGAGAAAAACCTTATGCCTTTTAAAATGACAAGAATAGGCTTATTACCAAGCTAGGTTATACTTTTAATTTAAGGAGTAATTGGTGCCATCGATGGAACCAACATAAAGTTCAAAGCTCCCCTTGATCAACAAGACAGCTACATTGATAAAAATGATTGCCACAGTATTAAGCTGCAAAGTATATGTACATCCCAGAAAATTTTTATCAATATAATGGCTGGATTTCCAGGATCAGCTCATGATTCTCGTGTAAGTCCAGTAGCAGTAAATTATAGTTTCAAAAGGAAAAAAAAGTTAAGCAAAATTTAAGGTTTTTGGTGATATACGATATTTGATCTTTATACTAGGTCTTCAAAAATTCTGAAATATATCAGGAAGTGGCAAGAGGCAATAGAAGAAAATATTTTCCAATGGAACACTATCATTTAATTGGAGATAAGGCATACCCATTGATGGATTGGCTAATGAAACCTTATTTAGGGTAAAGTATATAATGTTGCTACTAAATTATTGTATCGTACATTACAAAGTTTTATATGTAAATTTTAGTGATTTAGTTACTGCTTTACTATACGAAGTTTATAGTTTACCATTCCAAAAGAGATTTATTTTTTTAGAGATGACAGGCATCTGACCCGACAGCAACGGGCCCATAATTTAGCTCACAGTCAGACAAGAATCTGCATTGAACACACTTTTGGGCTTCTAAAGGGTAGATGGTTGATACTAAAATATATAAATGTGTCATCCATAGAAAAGGCTGTAAAAATTATAATTGCCTGTTGCATATTACATAATTTTTGCTATTTAAATGGAGATGGATGGGATGAGTATGATCTAGATGATGACCACAACTGCGATGAGGAAGATTTTAGAGGTGCAGCAAATCAAAGTGCAATGAGGAAAAGAGATGAAATTTCACAGTTGTTAAACTAATTAAACTTGTAAAATGAAAATGTTGGAATATACAGGGTGAGTCCGGGTTAAAGATCAGCAGTGTATGGAGGTCAAAAAATGATAATTTGATCAAATATACTTTAGTCTAAAAGTTGTTGATAACCAAGATACAGGTAATTAAAGTATGATTATCAATGATTGTAAACTAACGCCCTGTATCTTGTCTATCGACAAACTTCTATATAGACTTAAAGTATATTTAGACAAATGATCTTCTTTTGACCTCCCTGTACACTGCTGACGTTTGATGGTTTAACCCTAACTCACCCTGTATATTGTTACAATGTGGTTGACAGTTTTACTGTTTTTATGATTTTTGTATTGATTGATGTTCTGTTGTAGTGACTTATTCTGTTGTAGTGACTTTTGTAGGTTTGGGAGCCACAAATTTAGGCTATTTAGGTTAAGCTTTTGTTATTCCTTGTAATTTTTATTTTCTAGAATCTCAAACCTGGGTTTCTTTGATTGGGCCCACTTTTTAATTTTATTGGCTTGAATTTATATTTGAAATTACTACAATTTATATAGGGTATTTATATGTATATTGTTTTTCGTGACATTTAAGTAAATTTTTGTTCTTTATTGTCAGTTAAGATGGCCAAGGCATAAACACAGTAATTTATTAAGTGTCAGTGAGTAAATTCCAATACAATATATTAAATATTGAATTTTGTTGTTTTATTTGTATTGCTTGTTTGCTTGGTTTTCCTTAATATTGTTTAAATTCAAATTTTTCAAATTTATTTATTCAATTCAATAAATGGTTTCTTACAGAGTTCAATAAAATGCTAATCAATTCATAATACTGCAAAAAATCAAATCACATTTCTTCAGGAACTAGGTACTTATTCAAAAATAACTTTTTAAAAAGGTTTTAGTAACACTAAGAACCTCTTAAACAAATGAACATTAAAATTAAAGTCTACACAAAGGAACTTGATGTGTAAAATATGTAAACCTGTTATAAACAAGAATACTTACCAACTACAAACAAATAACAAAAGTAAACAAAAAATAGTTTAGAATCTAACAAGTATCACTTTATAGGTACATGGTTAATCACTATCAGAACCTCGATGCCTTCTTCTAGGGTTTGGAGCAATTGACTTAATTACTGCTAACATTTCTTCATGGCGCTTATTACTCTCCTCCCTAATAAATGTCATGATCTCTGAAAATTTTTGATTGTTTGAATTCATATTTTCTTGACTTATGTCGACAAATTTCTGCAATAACTGATTTTTATCAGGCCTGATAGATCTTTCAACACAAAATCTGTTTTTTGGTGGCCCTTTACTACAAGTTGATGTAGAACTTTGTGAATTCTCATTAAACATGCAATGGGTGCCAGTGAAATTAGGACTCTCAAGATTTGTTTCTTTATTTGTGTGAGGCGAAGCAGACATCTCAGGCAGGATCTTCATGGAATCGATAACCAGTACTGGTTCAACCTTATGCTTGTCACCCAGGATTTCTGATAGTTCTTCAAAATGGGAGGGTTTTATTATTTTTCCAGCCCCGGTTTGTCTTTTGCTATCTATGTATTCAATATATGAAGCCTGCAGGTTGGAAAACTTTTGCCTACATTTTTCCCTGCCTTCTATCCCATTACCGACAAAAAAACCCTTGTTGTTCATTTCTGTTGCTATTTGCATCCAGATGCCATTTTTGTTTGTCTTTTTGTCATCAAACTGGTCCTTAAATCCCCGCCTCAGGGTGAGAAAATGTTTGGTGGCCTCAAGATCAAACTGAGTTTAATTTTTGGATGATGTCCAAATAAGTTTTTGAGAAGGAATCAATGAAGAAGGTTCCTGAGAAGAAGTTCCCATTTGCTGTCTTATGGCCTGCATGTAGAGGCAGCGGAAATTCCAATCTGAAATAAAAAAAAATTGCTTGAAATTGGCTTGCATATATAACATTTGGGATGGGGATCCAATTACCCATTTCCGACTGTTTTTAAATATCATTAATTTTCCAATCCTTACCATTTTCTAATTTATTTGCAGTCTCCAGGTCCACTGTCAGAATGAGATCTTCAACTTGAATCGATTTTAGGCCTGCTGATGTTTCCGCGTCCATTATTATTGACTTGTTACTTTTTATGATTTTCCCCTATTAAATAGGGCTTCGGCTTTGAGCTTTATGACTGCTTATCACTATTTTCAAATAGAATATTCGCATTTGCTTGTTTTCAGTTCACAGGGTTTTGTTGACAATTTCTTGAATTTTTTCATAATATCTATCCCCACTCTCTCATTGACAGCTATACTGTCAGTTTTTGTTTTTGAACCGTGGTCCGAGCTGTTTTTAAAAACGATTGAAAACGGTTTGTCTATGACGTCACTGGTTCGTCACAAAATGCAATATTTTTAAAAACGGTTCAAAACGATTCGTCAAAAAATACGGCTCAGATTAATTTGCTGCGAGGAAAGGCGGGAAGACATAACCTCAGAAAAATCATCTCAAGGAATTGAGCTCTTAATGCTGCTAGTAAAAGAACTTCGAGACAAGAATAGGATCTTGGACTAAAACAATGGGCTATTGAGGGGAAAAATCAGGTACTTGCAGGAAAAGGTGGAAAACAAAAATGCAAACAAAGAAAAACCGGCGGCATCTGTCAATTGTCAGATTGGTGATGAATATGTCAGGGCTACCAAGTACCAACCACAGACCACCTACCCTCTAGACAGTTGACGTAGGTTACTTGACCTTGAACCGCTTTTTTAGTACCGATACGAATCTCAAGGGGTCGCTGTGCTCTGTGAATTTGTTCTCTGTATTCTGTCGTAGATCTATGTCAAATGTTATATATGTGACAAAATTTAGACTGGTGTGCCATGAGTTTTTTTCCAGAGGTTTCCTCGTCATGGTAATGTAAGTCACTGCTTGCAAACTTACAAGGCGAATGCTGGGCCAGTATTAATCCTCTGAACCCTACCCACACTTTCTATGTTCCATAAATATCCCGTCTCACCTATCCTTAATGCACTTGTACATACAAGTGTATCCTCTGATCTGGCTGAAGGAGTTAATCCCAAACTCAAGCTGCCCGCCTCCCTGACACATACTTCAGGGAGGAATGAAACACGTGTGTTTCCTTTCCTTTTTTTAACTTAACCACCATTTTAACTCTAGTGCTTGTGCTTATACTTTATACTGCTTATTTGTTTTCACGATGGTTTACCACAATAAATGCTGCGTGCCTCATTGCAAAAGTTTATCTAAAATAAGACATACATTTCCTAATCCAAAAAAATATATAGATAGGTTTAACAAATGGATAAAGGCTATTAATAACTTGGGACTGATGGAAATGAATCCAAAGAATGTTTACGATTCTAAAAGGCTGTCACCAACATTTTGAGGCAAAATATGTTTCTAGTTGGTCTCACAAGTTATTTGCGAATGCCGTTCCAACATTAAATCTTCCTGGTGAGTAAAAAACATTCATGAAACTTAAATGAATCCAGTGAACTGTATTATTTTATTTTAAGGTACAAGTTCAACAGACTCAAATGATATGTGTGATACTCCTTCGACATCCACCAAATCAATACAAGAGATTTCAAGCAAATGTGACAAGTCTTCAAATAGTTCTACTCAAGCAAGTACTCAATCGTCCGAACCTGATGATATAGTTATTGAGATGCCAGAATGGAATAACTCTTCTAATAGTATCAAAGGTAATAAATATAAGTACAGTAATAGAGTAAAAGCATTTAAAAAAAATAACGGTTTTGGAATTAATTGCATGATGTAGTGATTAGATCAATGTTTGGAGTTATTTCAAGAGATAAATTTCTCAAAGAACTTGAAAGCTCTTAATCCGAGTGTTATGGCATTTAATTTAGCGAGTATGTCACGAAAAATAGAAGGAATAAAACAAAGAGAGGTTAGTTTAGTTTTGAATGAAACTTTTTATTCGAACCATATACCCTGGAATTGTATATTGTTTTATGACTTGGCTTTTTGAGAAATATCTCACTACAACTGCATTTCTATATGTTCAGCATATACTTTTTAATTCTATCCTGAAATGAACAGAAATTAGTATACTTTCTAAAATGACGATTTAAGGAAGAGAGAATACAGTAAAATGCTATATAATAAAATTTGCAAATTAGAGTGAACCCATTGACGTTATAAAGTTTGTTTGTTTGTTGGATCTTTTGGTAATCTATTTGCTTGGTTGCGTGACCATCTACACAATAAACTGCCTAATCCACCAGGTCCAGGTCCGTATTACGACGGGTCTTGAATTAGTCTTCAATACCAGGTGGGGTTGTTCGGTTGCTTATGATTTTCACTTGAGACTTTTATTTATATCTAGTTTAGGTTTTATTCGGAGGATTTCATATAGGCTCGTCGAGGAATGGAGGTTGATCTTAAGGTAGGTATAACATTTAAGGGGTACCCGTTGACAATACACTGTAGGAATCTAAAAATTTTTGTTTATTATCAGGAGAAAATTATGGGAAAGGATGATGTTAGTATATAAAGGACCTTTATAACGTCTATGAGTGAACCACCAAAACCAAGTGACAAGTGATTGTCATTTTTTTGTACAGTTGTCAAAATTCCAGTGAATAGAATGCATCAAAAAAATTGAATAATTGTCTTCTGTTCTTCATTTCCATCCTCATTTTCCATATACTTTGGATACATCTCTCATATTCATTTATAAACTTTGATAGTAATGGATAAATACAGCCAAGATGATATTTTGAAGCAGTTGTTTGGTTTGAATGTAAATAATATCCAATATCCATCTATATAGAATAAACACATCTACATTCATTTGCATTTTTTTCGTAATTCACTCCTTTTCTAGGAAGAAAACTGCCTCCGTGTCTATTTAAGAATTGAAGCTGGAGTTGCAAATTATGAAGAACTTTATGAAATAAATAATTTATGTACACTTCAAAGATACCAGAGGGGTCTTATTCATCATGTTTATTAGTAACTAAATCTCCATCTGTGTTTCTGAGAAGATGGAGATTTAGTTACGAATAAACATGATTTTTCAAAGATATTCGGGCCTGAAACTAGACAGGAAGATCTATTCAATGAATTAGTGAAACCTAGACTATTGCAGCTTTTAAGAGGAGATAACTGTATCTTAAAAAAGTTATCTCCTCTTAAGAGCTGCAATAGTCTACGTTATCAGAAATTAAAAGGAAGGAAGAAAAGTGTATGGTCCTAACATCAGGAAATGTAATATATTACAAAGGACAAAACGAAGAAGAAAATAACGAAGGAGGTGTAGGATTTATAATACACAAAAAAACAGTACCATATATAGTAATGTACAAAGGAATATCAAATAGAGTGGCGTATATCAAAATGCAGTTGTCAAAACACTGTACGCTAAAAGTCATACAAGTCTACGCCCCAACATCAACATACAATGATGAAGACATAGAAGCATTTTACGAAGAAATTATAACAGCAGTAGACGAATACCCATGTAATTACACTATAACAATGGGAGACTTTAATGCTAAAATTGGAAAAAAGGAAGAAAATCAAGAAGATAAAATAGGCAATTTTGGCTTAGGCGAAAGAAACGACAGAGGACAAACACTAGTGAATTTTCTTGAACAACAGGAATTTTATGCCATGAACACCTTTTTCCAGAAAAAAATTAATAGGAAATGGACTTGGATAAGTCCAAATGGCAACTCAAAAAATTAAATCGACTATATACTAACATCTGAAAAAACAATAGTCAAAGATGTAGCAGTACTAAACTCTTTCAATACGGGTAGCGACCACAGATTAGTTAGATCAAAAATCATGATTAATACAAAACTAGAAAGAGCCAAATTTATGAGAAAGACAATACGACGAATAGATGGAAAACAACTAAGACTCAAAAGAGAAGAATATCAACAAGAGCTAAAAAACATCCTGGAAGAAGAGATAGAAGATCAAGATTTAGAAGAAATAAATAGCAAAATACAAACAGCAATGACAACGGCTGGACACAAAGTAGCGAAAATGCAGAAAAACAAAGAGGAAAAGTGGAGTGAAAAAACTAAGAAATTATTTGAAGAGAGGAGAAAACTCTTAAGAAATAACAAGAGAGCTACTATAAACTACATAGAAGCAAATAAGACATTAAAGAAATCTATAAAGGAGGACAAAAGAAAACAATAAGAAGAAAAGATAGAGAAGGTGATAGAAGAAAATAAGAATATGAAAAGTATTAGAAGAAACCTAGGAAAAAAACAGATGATTAAAATCAAAGACAAAAACAACAAACAAATAGTAGATAGAAGAGAAATAATAAAAGAAGTCGAAAGATTCTATAAAGATATATATGAACAAAAGCAAGAAACACCAGTAGAAATAAAAGAACAATTGAAGATAAAAGTGATGAACGTCAACTCCGAAGATATTCCAGACATAGACGAACAAGAGATAGCGGAGGCTTTAAGTGTTATGAAGAATAACAAAACACCAGGAAGAGATGGCATCATAGCTGAGTTAATACAAGAAGGTGGCGAAATAATTATTAAACAATTGAAAGCACTAATGAATAAGTGTTTATATGAGACAAAAATACCACAGGATTGGAACACATCACTCACAATATTATTATACAAGAAAGGGGATGATAATAAACGGGAGAACTACCGACCCATATCACTGTTATCACAAGTATATAAACTGTTAACGCGGATAATAACTAACAGAATTAATATTAAACTCGAATTTTACCAATCGGTCGACCAAGCGGGATTCCGCAAAGGATTCAGTACATCAGACCATCTACTCACATTAAGAACACTCATAGAGAAATCAACCGAGTATAATATACCGCTGTATTTGGCTTTCGTAGACTATCAAAAAGCCTTCGATAGCATAGAATTATGGGCAATGGAAAAAGCACTACAAAACAGCCGCGTAGATTATAGATATGTAAAACTAATCCATTCAATATATGAAAATGCACAGATGATAGTCCAACTACATGACAACACCCAACCCATACCAATCAGAAGGGGAGTAAGACAGGGCGATTCTATTAGCCCAAAACTATTCATAACAACACTAGAGGATGTATTTAAGTTTAAGAAACTAGAATGGAGCCAGAAAGGAATAAATATAAACGGGAGACGATGGAACCATTTGAGATACGCAGACGATGTTGTCCGAAAGTTTCGAAGAACTAGAAACGATGATCCAGGAACTGAAAATAGAATCAGAAAGAATAGGACTAGCAATGAATAAAGGCAAAACAAAAATAATGACTAACCAAGAAGAAGACAGAAACATGCTATTAGACAACTACACCTTAGAGTTTGTAAATGAATATATATACCTGGGACAGATCGTAAAATGCGGTAAACAAAACCAAGAATTCGGCTAGCGTGGTCAGTATTTGGAAAACAACAAGATATTAAAAAATAAAAAAATACCTCTATACTTAAGGAAAAATGTATACAATCAATGCGTACTCTCAGTGTTGACCTACGGTGCCCAGACTTGGACCTTGACAAGAAATATCGTGAATAAGCTGGAAAAAACACAAAGGGCCATAGAAAGGCAGATGCTCAAGGTGAAACTATCAGACCGAATTACAAAAGAAGACAAGACAGAACAAAAATAATCGACGTGATAGAACACACAGCTTCACTGAAATGGAGATGGGCTGGCCATACTATGAGACAGACAGATACAAGATGGAATAAAGAAATTCAACACTGGAGACCTTGGACGGCAAAAAAAGGACGAGGACTACCACAAATGCGATGGTCTGATGACTTGAAGAAAGTGGCTGGATTTGGATGGATGAGACTCACGGCAGACAGAAATAACTGGAGAAAAAAAGGGGAGGCCTATATTCAATATTGGATGGAAGGGGGCTAAAAAAGAAAGAAAGAACTGTATCTTAATGACCTATGGGGTATCTAGTTCAGGTATTTTTTATTATGTTCACTTTTAGTTGAAAATCTTGATATCAAATAGTATATTTTGTGAAAAGTATGTAAAAATTTGAGGAAGCTCGTAATGATATTATTTAAAAAAATTAATAAAAATTATCAATAAACCTCAGGGTTACCATCTGTAACTGTTATGAAAAAGTTAGAGTTTAGATTACAAGTGTTACTAAGAAATATAAAATTTTTTTTTGGTATAATTTTTTAACATATTGCCAGTTAAATTAAAAACAGTTAAATATAACTAAATTAGTAAAAAGTATATGTTTTTTCAGCAATACAAGGTTATTTGCAAACTCTATGGGATCATTTCTTTTCATAAGACTACTTGTTGGGTGTATCCTTATTTTTGTGATTAAAAATATATAAAGATACTGCTCTATTTTTTCTTATAATTATAACTATTATGAAGAATTCATACATATTTAACACAATAGTGTTTGGGGCATTTACCTCATCCTCTACCTGCCCTAGTACATTGAATTTACAAAAGCATTTATTAAATTATAATATTCTACAGGAAAAACCTATACAATAGTTGGAACTGGTCAGGAACCAGGGCTGCTGCCACGATCTCTAGAACATCTTTTCAAAACAATACCAGATCTGGGGTGTAAACCGTCCATGAAACCTCTCCCGAACGGCTGTATAGCTAGACTAACTAAGCAACAAACTCTTAAAGAAGTTGAAGTTAAGCAACAAATTTTGAACTTCAATTGGCCTAATGTGGACAGAAATGAGCATATCCGTACATATCAGTAAGTTCACTAGGATATTATTTGTATTGCACATATCAATCTATTATTATCACCTGAGTTACCGAAAAGAAAATTGTTTATTTATTATATTTGGCTATGGAATGGGTCATTCGCAAGGCCCAGGGTTAGTTATGTTTCAGCCTGTAAAACTGTACAAAAATAATTTCTTACATTTTCAAAACGTTTTTTTCTTTTAAGTAGTAAAGACAGAACAGAGGATTAAGAAGTTTTCAAGGAATATGGACTATAAATTATTCTTTTGTGGACATTAAAACAAATCCCATATGCTTGATATACAACCATTCTATTGCTTGTTTCGACATTTAGCATTATAGGTTATTACTTTAATTTTGATTGTTTCGTGTTATACCTGAGATCTACATTTAAAAATAAATTTTCCAGGACCATGCAGTCTCGTTTAAGTCAATATCCTATCGCAATGTTTGACGAGGACTACGACAAGTGCCTTTCCGTATGGTTTTCCTTCGCCGAAATCTACAACGAGCATGTCTACGACCTCCTTCAACCGGAAGTACTTCACGGGAAATCCAAGCAGAAATTAAAACTTGGCAATTCGAACGGTCACGCCTACTTTAAAAATCTAACTTGCGTATACGTTTCGTCCGGTCTGGAAGCGTTTCAGGTGTTGCAGTACGGGCTGCGCCATTTGAACTACGCGAAAACGAAGATAAATGATCGTTTTTCTTCGTTTTCGCATAGTTCAAATGGCGCATTCAATCTTCACGATCCAGCGGGTTCGGGCCAAACAGGAAAATGAAGACGAGTTCTACGTCAGTCACTTTAATTTTTGCGACTTGGCCGGCGCAGAAAGGGCCAAGAACACCATGAACGTGGGTGATAGGCTGAAAGAATCTAATAATATTAATACTTCGCTATTGGTTCTGGGTCGCTGTATAACATGTAGGCTATGATGCAATATGGGAAACCCTCTGAGCTCTTTGTTGGCTGAAATATTCTTGGATAATTTGGAACATTTAATTCATAGTCATCCTGTTAGTCGACAATTCGTTTATTAGTTTAGATATGTGGATGATATTACTTGTTGTTTCACTGGTACTCTTAGGCAACTTGACTGCTTTCCAACATGCATTAACACTTTACACCCTAATATAAAATTCACTTTAGAGATGGAAAAAGATAACTCAATTAACTATTTGGATTTGAAAAAAACAAAAGTAGATAACAAACATAATTTTTCAATTTTTAGCAAACCGTCACACACTGATACATAGTACTTCTCTACATCCATTTCAACACAAAATGGCAGCTTTCAATAGTATGGTACATCGTTTAGTAAATGTTCCACTTTCAAACGCCAATTTTAACATCGAGAAAAATATAATTAAACAAATTGTAAATAATAATTATCACCCCATAATAATGATAATTTATTTGCACATAACAATAGACAATATGATAGATAAAAAGTTGTTCAAGAATGCGATTAGTAAGGTGTACCCCTAACTAAAAATATCAAATATAACAGCCTCACTTATCCCACTAACGCGAACAACTTCCAAAGTAGATAAACCAAGCACATGGCGACAAAAACGCCATACGAAGAATCATCACTACCTTAAATCTCCAAAGCAACCAACCGGTAATACGTGTATCTACTCACAGCTCCGCACCATTACACATGCTTATCGTACGGGTAATAATTTAGGAAATCATATAAAAAATGATAATTCCAAAGTTCATAAAGATAATAAATCAGGAGTTTATAAAATCAATTGTGGTGATTGTGATAAGTTTTACATTGGTAGGACTTCAAACTAGAATTTCAGAACACAAACACAGCTTTGTTAATCAAAAGTCGGATTCACATTATGCAAACCATTTAATCCAAGAAAATCACACATTCAATTTTGATTTTAAAATATTAAATGCTGAAAGTAAGGGAATTGAACTTAATTTTTTAGGATCATTACAGATAAATAAATACAAGCATTCCGGTCCCCTACTGAATAGCCAAATCGATCAATCTTTTCAAAATTACCGATTTACCTGACTAGCAGTTCAGAATTGGTTTTTCCTATTTTAATAATTATTTGTAACCATCCTTCTATCTACCCTTTCTTCACAATTTGTCATCTCTTTATTTCTTGTTTGGATATAACGAGAAACATAGTTTGCCTTTAGCATCTGAAGAAGGTGAAGTTTCACCGAAACGTGCGTCATGCGTTATTTTATTTAATAAATGTGTAAATTGTTATTATTAACCATTGTTTTATTATGTTGCGCTATATATATATATATATATATATATATATATATATATATATATATATATATATATATATATATATATATATATATATATATATATATATATATATAATCGATGCAGATTTCTTGTGCTTACGATTGTTACAGTTTTCGTTAAATATTACCGACTCCAATAAAATAAGTGGAATAATTCCAGTGTTGCCGTTTGGAGGATAATTATCCGAAAAGAGGATAATTTGAAGCTTGGAGGATAATGATGGGGATATTTTTTATTTTGAGGATAATTTCCGGATCATTTTTGACTGTTTTGGTTACCATACATTCTCTCGGTGGTTGAAGTGATCTCGCGATTTGTATCGATGTTTCGATTGAGTCGATACTTCGAATAACGAAAAGGCATGATAAATGTCAAATGACGTCACCCTTGCACACGGTTTGTAGCTACAAACCGTGGCCCTTGCATTCCTTATGAACTTGATTTAAAAAAGAAGAACTAAGAATTAGGTATCACGCATAGACAATGTTACTTTATCTATGGTGTCATGGTGAATCAAGAACCTTACCTAAAAAAGTAAAATCAAAAATTATCAAAAGTTTATAAATATTTTTGCTGTAGTATCTGCAGAATGGAAAATTTTTAGAAGAGAAAGGCAAAACCCGTAAATATTTTGTGAATATCAAATACTATATTAGTTACAACTTACAACACTTTGTTTTAGGATGAAAGTGATGTTATTGTATATAAGTTGAATGTTTGTTCCTTCGTCCATGTGACGTCATTCATATTCATGAGTCATTTCATTCAAGGTATGAGCAAAGGGAGAAAAATTCAACTACCCATACAAATATTTTAGAATGCTCATTTTAAGTTTATTTGATTTATTTTTCTAAAGAATATGTAGAAAGATTACTTGCTTAGACTGTTTTATTTTCGCTACATAAAATATATTTATGTACATTTAATAATAATAAATATGATTTATTTTCGGTTTTTTGTTTTTATTAACAACGATTCATTGTACAATCTACAGTTCACTGTTCATTCCTTATCGATTTTTATTCGATTCTCATATCTAAGAATCGAGATGTTTACCCAGAAGAGACATCACATAGAAGCGACAGTAAGAATAAGAGTCAAATAGTATTGGTTATATGGGTAACAAATCTTTGGCTTGGCGTTTTGTCGCTTCGGAATGTTGATTAACGTATAACGTAACCGTTTATGTATTATTCTATCAGAAATTGTAGTCATGAGATAATTTTTTTTGATCTACGTACAGTAAAAATCGTGTGGATAAAAACAGGATATTTGTAAATATTCGGAGGATAATTTGAGTTCCTTTCAAGGATAATTTGGCAATGTAGCTGCGGCAACGCTGCGTTATCAATGGGTGTTGGTCACGGTTTGTAGAATAATATCTACAAACCGTGGGTGTTGGTGTTATACAGCTCAGATAAATTCAGTGTAGTGTACACAACATTTTCCATGCTTTCCAACGAAAAGAACAAGTTGTTCGTTTGGTATACTCAAATAGAACTAAAAATACACAACACAAGATTTGTGCTAAAAGTTGAAAGAGGATGATGGATGAGAGTATTATTTGAGATTTGTTTTGTGATTTCTTATTATTGTTATTAGTAACGTAACGATGAGAACTGAATCTAAAACAGTCAAATGACTGGATCAAATTTAAATGAAATCCAAAACGATTGCAAAAGGAAAGTAACTGTTATTTTATACCCTCCAGCAAATAACAGTTTCAGAAAGTAAACCCATTGTACCAATTTATCTGATCCTCATAAGAAGCCTTTCATTCAATCATTTTTGAAATGGCGTCTCCTAAAATGGATAGCAATGCGAAATCTAATTCAATCAATGTGATATTCATTTCTTTATTACTTGATCTGCTTGCTTTTACAATGATTCTTCCCTTACTGCCATCACTATTGGATCATTATCGTTTGAATGATTCTACAGGATTATATGAATGGTTAACAGATAAAATAAAAGTATTTCAAGAGATGGTTGGTGCGCCAGAAAAATTCACTTCTGTTCTTTTTGGAGGATTTTTAGGTTCAATGTTCAGCTTTCTGCAATTTGTGGCTTCTCCACTCGTGGGAAGTATTTCAGATGTTATAGGAAGAAAGACAGTGATGATCATTTGCCTAGTGAGTGACTGAAAAAGGCATTTATGTAAAAAATAATTATCAATTTTTTTGTAGGTGGGTATATCATTATCATATGTGCTATGGGCACTATCATGTAATTTGATAATATTCATATTAGCTCGATTCATTGGAGGCATTAGTAAAGGAAATGTATCATTAAGTATGGCAATAATAACTGACGTGTCTTCAACTGAGAAAAGAGGAAAAGGAATGGTATGCAGTTATACTATATTACTTCAGTTCATTACTTTTTAAGGAGATAATGATCAACTGTAGAGAAAAGTAGTCATCATATATAATGCACTCTATTTTTCAGGAATTAAACTGTATGACTTTTGAACTTTATTTTCATTCTACAGTTATTCTTTCAGTTTCTTAAAAAGAATATATTATGAGAACAATTTATCATTGAATTTTTTGCATGAATTGGTTTAATAAGACCTCAATTAAAAGTTGTTGATTTAATCATTTCACAGGAATAGATTAAACTGTGAGTTGATTAATTTTGACTGATTTATTATTCTTGTAGGCTTTGGTTGGCATTGCTTTTTCATTGGGGTTCATTGTAGGACCACTAATTGGAGCAGCATTTGCTGTCTGGGCAAAATCAAGAACTGGACAGTGGTATGTCTTTCCAGCTCTTTTTGCTTTACTTCTTTCTATAGCAGATTTATTGTTTGTGATAGTATTCTTTGAAGAATCATTGCCAAAGGTAAAAATCAGAAAGTTCTCAATTTCATCATACTGATTAATTTTATTTTCAGGAAAAACGTGCCAAATCCTTTTCAAGTAGTTTGAAAAATGCAGAATCGTTGATAAATATTAAAAATCTCTTTCAATTTTCTGCTGTGAATAACAATGAAGAAACAAATTTAAATGAATTGAGAAAATTAGGACTGATTTATTTTGTTTATTTATTTATATACAGTGGTTTAGAATTCACTTTGACATTCTTAACCCATCACGTATTTAATTACAGTTCAATGGAACAAGGCTGGATGTTTTTTGTGATAGGTAAACACTCATCATTAAGTTATCTTACTCTTATTTAATTTATTCAAATTGAAGGATTTATAATGGC
Source organism: Cynegetis impunctata (assembly GCA_030704885.1). Lineage (NCBI taxonomy): Eukaryota > Metazoa > Arthropoda > Insecta > Coleoptera > Coccinellidae > Cynegetis > Cynegetis impunctata. Next base: position 93,130 of record JARQZK010000094.1, read on the forward strand.
TGTTATACAAGGTGGTTTTGTTAGAAGAATACCAGAGAACAGGATCAAAACGACTGCAGTATGGGGCCTATGGCTTATTGTGCCCTCTTTCATTTGTATTGGATTAGCAAAGGGATGGTTTCTACTTTATATTGGCTTATTTCTCTTTGCGTCATGTAAGTATTACTTAAGTTGTGAATGATATTGACTATTTGGTTTAAATTTCATCATCGATATTTCATTCTTTTAGCGACAGCATTGGTAGTTCCTTGTATTATGACACTAGCATCTCTTCAAGGATCTGATCAAGAGAAAGGGACAGTTATGGGCATATTCCGTTCCCTTGGGGCACTAGCAAGAGCATTAGGACCAATTGTTGCTAGTGTGGCTTTCTGGAGTATAGGGTCATGTTCTACATACTTGATAGGTTCTGTATGCCTATTGTGGCCTGTTATCAATTTGAGAAGGATGTGACAAAAGTATTGGCCAATGGATGGAAAATATTGATTATGATACTTTTAGGCCTTTTTCAATTCAATTCAGCCCTATTGACTTGTGGTTCGACCCTGTTAATAGGTATCACCGCATCACAAGCATTGTTAACTAAAGAAAGCCTTAAAAACTATTACTTGTTCAATTAATTGAAATCCAATATTTGATTCAAGTTTTACACAATATATTTTATGTCCATTTGTATGAACAGTATTAATTACTCGGGTGCTCTTAACAAGGAAGGATATCAAATTAAGACCAACAACCTCATGAAATGTAGGTCCAAAAGCTTTAAATATTTCTACTTATATCTCGATATATTTATTTATGAGTATTATTATTAATATTATTAGTATAATTTTGAAATTGAAGTTTCAGATATATTTACACAATAAAGAGTTGATTTATGATGTATTACTTATTTTATATTATGTATAATTGAAAATTACTTCGACATTTTTCCATCTTGAATGACGTTCTGACTCGACCAATTTGTTCAATGTGAGCTGTTCTAAACAACCTGTTATAAATAAGGATACTTCTGAAGTTGGATCAAATATATACATACTTATTTATCTATTATTAGCAATTACCGGTAAAAACGTTTTGAAAAAGTAAGGAATTGCGTAACGAAAAAAAAAACCTTAACTTATCAATAAAGTCGAATACCTCTCCTGTTATTGCTGATAAAAGGTAAGTAAAAATACAACACAGGCAAAAATAATTTATATGTATATAAAATTATAAATCATCTACCTAAAGAAAAACACTTTGCTTCATTTACTCTAGTTATATGTTTTGGGTTATCAATCCATTGTCGAAAGTTTCCTAACTATTTTGAAAATGCAACAATTTATTCATTTATATGACTGTCTTAATGAGAAGGGATGTCTATTGAATAAAGCTTTCTAACATGTCATATTTCTCGTAATTTTCGTAGGACATCCCGACTTTTCCGATTAAATCAGGTAATTTATATTATGACGGACAGAAATGGATACACTCCTATTAAAGACTTACACATCATTAACGACTCGACATATGATACATCGCTAGAAAGGGGAAAAAATGCGTTACAACCAAACCACAGCCAACTATGATTCCCATTTAAAAAAATTCATCCTTAGGCCATAACTCGAAATTACAGTTTTTTTTCCAACTTTCTAGACCACTGGATTATACAGACAAAAGTGCCTTAAGAATGTAAAAGTTATTGTCTCGTAACTTCACAAACAACCATGATATTCATACTTGTCTAAAAGTCGAACTTTTGTTTATAACTCGAAAACAAAAGACGATAGCAAATTTTGGTTTTCGCCAATGAATTCGTCTTGAAAAAGGAGATCGAGAATGCGCCCTCCAATTTTTTTTTGTATCTCCTATAGTTACCGAGACGAAATTTGCCCTCCCTGTACAGTAAGCATATTTCAAAAAATATTTATACTAGGTATTCAATACCCATAGGCGTGTAGAAATAGTACTTAAGTTTCGCTGAACTATATTTGTAGGTACTTCTATCAATATTTCATTCCATGAAGGCGCTAGTTCCACAACTGTCTAGAAAATAATTTACTCAATAAAGTTCATAGTTAAAAATAAGACATTGATAACCTGCTTTTTTAATGAATTCATTGCTTATGTAATTTGATTTACCGTGGAGCTCATAAAATATATCAGATATGCAAAAGAATAGTGAATATTTCAAAGTAGAATATGTACACAACCTCTACATATTCAAATGAGATTTATATATAGAAAATTTGCCACCATCTTTTCTAAGTTTAGGTAAGATATTTCAAGCCATCAGGCATTGAGATTGAGGAGTAAATTAAGATAAAATTTCGTCTTAGCAAAAATTTATTTGTGAACATTTCAACACAAAATGTGTACTTCTAGAACTAAGTTATAAAATTACTTGTATAGGCTCGTAGCTCTAACTAATGATAAAGAATATTTTTTGAACGATTAAATAATTTACTATTTATGATTTCATATTCAATATTGGGAATAATATCCACTAAATAAAACATCAACATTTTATGCTTGATATCTTAGTCATTATGATTTATGAGTGTAAGAGGAAACCTATCACATTTAGTTTTCAATTGTTTGATTTTCATTGAAATAAACTTTTTTCAAAAAACACTAATATATTCATAATTCTATTTGTGATTAAGAAATTAAATATGATTTTCTCGAAATTTCATAACAAATTATATAAACTCTCTTTGAAGCAAGTGATGCCAGCAAATAAATGAAAAAGAACTGCTTGTTTTCTTGATATCCAGTTCAAATATTCTCTTCCAGGCAATAAAACTTCACATTCAGTGTAGAGTTAAGTCGAAACTTTTGTCCATTCCTGGCTCTGAAGTGAAAACAATTCAAAGCTTTATTCATTAAAAGAAACAGAATAACTGAATGATCCATTTATTAAATAAAAGAAATTCACTTTATGTTGGAACAAGTCATTTGATGATCACAAATTTTTCGCCAAAAAAAAAAGGATATAATTCTAACCCTGCATATAGTTATATGAAAATTTCCAACATTTTAATTTCTATTTATTGAATAAAACCAATGAACATGAACAAGCAAAATGCATCAACAATGATATAGGTAAGTTAATAAATGAAGTAAGTAGGTAAGTTGTATGAACAAAATTTTTGAAATTCTACAATTTTCTGTTTGAACAAATAGAACTGCACAACTTACTAATTGAAATGGGCATATAATAACAGCACTGAAAACATCGACATGAAATGTGCAATATTTATTGAATATCAAAAATCTTCATAACAAAACTCAATGTGGCTTAATTAAGTCTAAAAAAATGGAAATCATTTGTAGTGTCAACTTGAAAACAAAACTTGCAGCCAGCGGGAATAAAAAAAACATAATATGAGAAAACACTTTTTATGCATAATAAAGAATCGTTACTTTTAAAAATATTTTACACCGTTATGTTCTCATATTTTGTCTTTGAAAATTAGATGAACAAAAACAACAAACTTTAAACAAGAAAGTTAGAAATATAGGAATAGAAAATATTAAGATTCGTTAACCATTCGGTATATAGTAAAAACACCAGTCTCTTTATGAAGGCGGCATTCACATATCAAATAGAAAATAATCACATAGCGATATAAAAACGACATACAAAAATCTTAAAACAAGAATGAGAGATAGGTACTGGTCCTCTTTAGCGTACTTTGATAGCAGGAACGAAGAGTCCATGCTTGCTGAGCCACAAACCTATACCAGTGCCAAGCAACAGCGACAGAATGTTGGTCAGGAAAAGAGTGCAAAGACCCTTTCGCGAAAAAATACTATTGTTACCCAAACGAGCGTAACGGATGCTCAGCATCTCGCGTTTTCTGGGCCTAAAACTCCAGTTTTTCGGCGGTAACTGATCAGGACGGCTGCTCCAATTATTGAAAATATCCGCATCCTGAAATGAAAGTCAATGAAAAATGTGAAATTTGAAAAAAAATCAAATTAATCAACAATATTAAGCAACTTTATTGCAAGCCTGTTAAAAAAAAATTCGAAAATTAACACAAATGGAAGAGCAGTCGCATTTTCACTAACTTTTTTTTTACATACAAGTTCTTAACGCCCTGAGTCAGTTTGGAGCGGCTGAACAGATGTACAATGCTTGAATACCTGCAAAACCGCATGAAATGTCTACATAAAAATTGCGGCACTGAGAAAAACATTTGAAACTACCAAATACCACCTCACTAACACTAACCGAATTCACGTAAAAATGTTCAGCCTTCTAACTGAATTCAGAGTGGTTTTAGAAACCAACATTTCAACCATAAAACCAACGAAAACGTGAAAGCTCTACATTCAAATGACGGCGTTTGAGAAGAAGAGTTTTAACCCACAAAGTATAATTTCCCAACATATAAACTCAATCGAAGTACAAGTACGACATTTAAACTCTCTTATCTCAGTCGGCTGAAGGTGTGGAGATGCGCAAAACTTCATAAGCAAGGAAAAACCATAAAACCTTCTAACAAAATTTGGAGTGGATTTGGGTGTCAGAAACCCCCACGAAGCCCTAAAAGGCTGAATTTCGGATATGCTGTAGATAATTAATTTCCACATCTTTTGCCGCCGCTCGTGCATCTTCTCGCCACTCCCTTGTCCAAAAATGCCAAAATGTTGACTGAATTTACACAAAATGTGACACACCAAATTTCAGCTCATTTGGTCTGATGGAAGTCGCTGGAGATGCCACTATGTCATCAAGAGATTATATATATATATATATATATATATATATATATATATATATATATATACATATATATATATATATATATATATATATATATATATATATATATATATATATATATATATATATATATATATATATATATATATATACATACATATATATATATATATATATATTTATATATATATATATATATATTATATATATATTTATTGATAAAGCCACGATTGTCGTTGCGATATGTCAACTTTTTTATAAAATCGAGTTTTTTGAGATTTAAAAAGCCTGTTATAGCTAATAATTTCAAGAGATAGAAATAGTTCACAGGCAACAACAATTCGAATGAATAATTATATATATATATATATATATATATATATATATATATATATATATATATATATATATATATATATATATATATATATATATATATATATATATATATATCCATATATATATATATATATATATATATATATATATATATATATATATATATATATATATATATATATATATATATATATATATATATATATATATAATATATATATATATATATATATATATATATATATATATATATATATATATATATATATATATATCCATATATAATATATATATATATATATATATATATATATATATCCATACAGTGGCGTAGATAGCTTTTTGCGATGGGGGGGGGGATATGACTTAGTGCAAAAATTTCATAAGTTTTTCTTCTAAAGTTCTATTTTTGTTGATAGAAATAATCTTTCATATAGATAGTACAAAATAAGCAGAAAAGTTGAATTAAATTGCAAAAAATTCAAATTATTAGAATTGGAAAAAATTAATAAAAATTCAGTGAAAAATTGAATTATATTTAATTGGATATATACATCATTGAAAATATTCTTGGGAAAATTAGAGCAGAAAATCTAGTTTCCGGCGTTTTTTGACAATCCATTTATGACTTCGTCAGCTGTAATTCAAATGTCACGATTAATTGCCAGAGTAGCCAAACCTTTCAATAACAAAAAATTCGATAAACATGAGTTTTTAATTTGCAATTAATTTCATATATTCGGAAGGGTCATTACAAGTCCATTTCTTTCATAGTGCTCCTTTGAATCCTTTTTATTCGCTTCAAACGTCGATACCGGCAGCGTAGCTTATATTCTGAGCAACATAGTTAATTAACAATTTTTTTCATTCTTGAAGCTATTATTAAAAGGCTTCAGAGTAAATCCCCGTTGAAAAAATAAAAAAATTTTTCAGTTGTTTATTAACAATTTACGTAGTTTTGCATCAAAATGAATTTTTTCTTCAATTTTAATGATCCGTTTGTTATTATTGGAAGCTACAAGGAAATGGTTTTTTTTCCAATATTCATATCCTATTTTTTGAAAAATTGTTATAAACGAGTGCGTTGTTTATAAGAGAATCAAGAAAAAAAGTTATGATTAATTGAAGTATTCAATTTTGCAACTAAGTAAGTTGTTAGTAAAAAACTAGAAACTTTAATTTTAAATTTTTTTAACGGGGATCTATTCTGCAGTCTAGCTCCAAGGGAGGAAAAAAATATCAGATCTATAGTTTAACAGTTATCACACTTGCAATGTTCTTGTTCAAGCAGCAAAAAACTATTACATAACTAATTGAAAAATCGCGATAAAAATGTTTTTTCGCTGGATTCTTGTTCATTTACCTATCCAGTAAAGCCTGAAAGTTTTCTTTCCTTAATTTAATATTTATTGTTAGAGTGTTAATGGGTGTTACTTTCGCAAGCCTTAATTATTACCCGTTTTCGGAGGTATATTTACCCATCTGAGAAAATTATAAATATTAATCCTACAGTTCCGGGAGACTTTCCTTTAAAAAATATATTGCTCTTTTTGTATCTTTATTTAGATATCAAAAATATCAATTAGTTTTTGAGATAATTTCTTCATTCAGTAAATTGATTATAATTTTCGCGAACGGAACCTAACTTTCTTCAAAAAATATCTACATGCTCTTCCGAATCGAATGACATCTTATTCATATTCTTCCGAGACTCTTGAAAAAAGTTGAACAAAAAAAGCTCTTGTTGACTAGACTATATTCTTGTGATTAGTAAATCTTTCTCCAAGATCCATGATGTATAAACTCTAGAATTGGATTGAACGCCATCACAAGAAAATTTTTACTAGCTCGACAATTTTTATTAACTTCAAAATATTATTGAGTAATTAAATTGACAATTAAATCCAAGAGTTAGTCACATTTTGATACCTACTCTACCTGAGAAAATATTCGAAATATTAAATATTGTTTTAAAATCTTCTATGAGCCGGAGTCACGCTCCTCGAATGTAAACAGGAATTTAATCGGTCACTAGTACCAAAAAACGTATGTGAAATTGAAAATTTTATTCACGAAGGAAGAAGTCAACCAAAACCTCCTCCCACCTCTTCTCTTTCTAAATTTTATACTACCTTTAGTATTAAACGAAACTGCTCGTGCTTTAGATATAATACTATACTATGAAACAATTTAGAAAGAGAAGAAGTGGGAGGAGATTTTGGTTGACTTCTTCCTTTCGAAATAAAAATTTTCTATTAGAGCCACGTTTATTACGTAGGATGTATATACATTAGGAACACGTTTTTTGCTCATAGTGACCGCTTAAACTACTAATTAAACATTAAATAAAATATGCTCAAAACTACTTGTTACTTTACCCAAAATTAGAAAAAATATTCAATTTCTTGATTTATTATCATGTTAAAATTATGAGTAGATATTCACTTCACATGTGCTCAATCTGTTCTTTATTATAGCGAGCGACCATTTCGTGACTCCTGATTGGTCGGCATGTTCGAAGCGCAGAAATTATACAATACTCAATTGCACAGACGTCACGAAAGCATATCTAGATGATTTTAATATAATTGCACATACATAATATCAAAAGAGGTGCTAGTGCTTGGTATGTATACTTAAATACGTAAATACGAAGACTTTTATTCAATTCTATTATAATTTTCTAGGCTCATGGGGGGGGATTGATCCCCTTGATCCCCCCCATATCTACGCCACTGTATCCATATATATATATATATATATATATATATATATATATATATATATATATATATATATATATATATATATATATATATATATATATATATATATACATATATATTAAAATAATATTTATTCTCAAAATCATTTAATTTACAAAGAAAAGAGAATCCGTCACAAACAAATACCAAAAACATAACTACAAATCATAACTTAATAATTTATGAAACGATATTCCAAAAATTCATTTATCGAATAAGGTTCTACATCAATAAGCACTTTGTGAATTTCAGATTTGAATTTATTAAAACATAAGACATTAATCAAAAACTTAGGTAAGATATTGTAAAGCCTGATACACATATATTTTGTGTTTTTTTCCGTTAATGTCAGGCCATGTCTAGGAAAGTGAAAAGGAAAAATGCGTCTTGTCTCATTTCTGTTTATATGATCATCAAAATAGTGAGGATTTCTTCTCACGAAGAGTAAACATTCCAATATATACAGACCAGGAAAAGTGAGAATGTTATGTTTCCTGAAATGGCCTCTGCAAGACTCACGATATCGCAAACCTATCATTACTCTTAAAGCATATTTCTGAATCACAAAAATCTTATCACAATTTGAACCACCACCCCAAATGACAAGGCAGTACCTCAAAAGAGACTCAAAATTTGCAAAATAGATTGTTCTCAAAAGCTCTCCATCTACCCGCCGAGACAATACTCTGATCATGTACAGCACCTTGTTAAGCTTCTTTTTGAGCTGATTTATGTGTTCTCCCCAATTAAGGTTATAATCAATAGAAACTCCTAAAAATTTTGTGCATGATGTTGGCATAATTTGCGTATTATTAAGGTTTACTGATTCAGGATATTGCTATCTACAATGTACGTTTCTGAAAAATATACATTCAGTCTTTTTTACATTCAGGTTTAGATCATTCTGATTGCACCACTTATCTATCAGATCAAAAACAGCACGCGTCGCTTCGGTGCCAGATTCAACATCTTTTCCCTTCACCAGCGCATTCGTGTCATCTGCAAACATTATTAAATCAACATTTAATCTAAGTGAACGACGGTAGGTAGGTCATTAATATAAAGGACAAATAGAAGAGGCCCCAGAATACTTCCCTGAGGAACCCCTGCATTAATCGTTTTATCCTTGGAAAAGTACATCATCTTCCCATCATGAATGCAAACTCTCTGAGATCTATCTCTCAAGTAGCTACGCATCAGTTCAAGCTGGCAATCTCGAATACCGTATGAGTTTAATTTTTCTAAAAGACGCATATGGCTAACACTATCAAAGGCCTTGGAAAGGTCCAAAAAAAGGCCAACAGGTACGCCCCCTTCCTCCAGTGCATCAATTATTTTGCAGGTTAATTCGAACAGAGCCGTTGTCGTGTTTTTTTTTTACTTAAATAACCATGCTGCTTATTAGAAAAAACATGGAATTTATGTAGGAACGAGAGTAACCTCACTACCAAAAACTTCTCGAATATTTTGGAGAAAGAAGTTAGCAAACTGATTGGACGATAGTTGGAGACATCTTCAAGACACCCTTTTTTATGAAGAGGTTTGATCACAGCCACCTTGAGTAGTTCCGGAAAAATACCCTCAGTGAAGGAGCGATACATGATATGAGACAAGGGTTTGACTATAATATGAATAGTTTTTTTGATAACAGAGATTGATATCTCATCATATCCATAAGAGTTGGTGTTCTTCATATTCATAACAAGTTTCAATAATTCTTTATCACCAATGGGGAAAAAAAAAAGATTTATTATTTTGACTTATCGCAGGCGTGGTGGACACCGTTTCTTTATTGCTCCTTGTTGATGAATTAGCAAAATATTCATTAAATCTCTCAGCAAGGGCTACATGATCTGGAACGTCACTGAAAACACCTTCCCCAGAAAAGTTTGTACCTGTTAACCTTTTCAGTATATTTCAAGATGTTTTGTTTTTATTATTACTGTTCGATATTAATTTCCTATAATGGTTCTGTTTCATTCTTTTTACTGCTGTGTCGTACAAAAATTTGGTTTTCTTATAAGGTATGAGATATTCACGATTTCGTTTAGATATTATAAATAAAGCATCCAAGAGTTTTTAAAGCTCTCTAACCTCTGGCGTAATAGCAATTTCATTTGTGGCGTTTCCGTTTATCCAGATATAGGGAAATGATTCATCAAATAAACTTTTATATGTAGCATAAAAACTACTCCACAGATAGTTCACATCCGAAGTGGAATCGGAAACAATACATTCCCAATTCACCTCGGATAAGGATGTCGCGAAAGATCCAAGGGTGGAGTCATTGATCAATCGAATTCGCCGCTTACCACTCGCATTCCTAGAGCAGACCGAAAAAGAAAATATCTGCGCCATGTGATCAGAAATATGCTCGTTAATGACACTTGCTGATGCATCGTCCTGAATATTTGTGATGATGTTATCAATACAAGTGGACGAAGTGAGTGTCAATCGCGTTGGTTCATTTATCATTAACTTAGCATTGAAACCCTCAACAATAGAAATGAATTTTTGTGTTACATTATTAGTTGATAAAATGTCTATATTGAAATCTCCTGAAATAATAAACTTATTTGATTCACATGTTAGTTTCTCCAAAATATTGAAAAGTTTTCCAAGAAAAATATCTATGTCTGATGCCGACAAAGAGCTTGGACGATATATACACATAACCACGATTTTAACCGCATCGACCCATGTCTCAATTGCAGAACACTCAAATACATACGGTACTGAAGACGCAAGATCAGTGTTGCCAGACAGTAAACTTTTAACGTATCGAATCGTGACTAAAAATCGTACTAGATTCATGAACTGAGTACTAGATCATCATGTGGTCTAGATGACGTGTTAGTGTTTTATTATTTTTTTTTAATAGGTTGTGTAGGGAAATTGATTCAAAATTAAAGTCCAACTACCAACATTATATAATTTTTAACAGAACACATAAAACACAAAAAATAAATTATTTAACGAAAATATGGACTAAAAGTTATTTTTGGTTCACTGATGATATTGGGGTTCGCGCTTCAATACACTATCACTTGGTTGCCAAGTGTAACATGTCTCATTCCCTAATAATTCTTTGGCATGTAAAATAGAATCACATGTATCTACATCTAGTCGATTTCTTGTTTTTGTTTTCATTAGGTTCAACTGAGAAAACACTCTTTCGGCCGCTGCAGAGGAATGTGGCAAACAGAGAATGCCTTTAATAAATTTGGATAAATTCGGGAACATGAACTTATCCAATGAATTTTTTTGTTGGATTACATTAGTCCAAAATTTTTCAAATCCTAAATCTTTAAATTTTTTCAGTTCATCCACTTTACTTACCATTCTCCATTCAAAGTTTAACCTTTCTACGTCATCCACAAGGGAACCAAAATATTTTGAGCTATCACAAGCAATACTACCAACTTCGCCAAGGCTATTTCTGGGCTAAACTTAGATACAAATGTTAGAACTGGATCATCGAAAGCAAATCTGTTTTTTATCTGTTGACATAGTTCTATATAAAAATCTAGAGCGCGTAAACGAAAGTTATGGAGATCTTGTGCTGGAATATCTCCTTTTGAATAAACAGTTCAGTCTTAGCCCCATAATATACATCTTCAATTTTCAAGAATAGTTTGGGGTTGTTCGGTGAAATGGTTTCCAAGTCATTATCAACATATATCTTTTTAACAAAATTACGGAGAAGTGTTTTATATAACTCCTTTACCCTTTTCAAGAGTAAGTGAAACAACAAAAATATATTTACTCAATATCCAAGATGCGGTTTATAATAAAAACACACGGTAAACGGAAGGGAAAATAGTATCGATGTAACGAGTGTGGGAATCCCCCAGTCCAGTGTCGCCACTGTCACCTGACCAGTTATATGTACACACCATAGATATATACTATATATAAGTACAGATATATATTAAGATTTCTATGGTACACACATACACATGCTTGTAGTGTCAGTGGTAAATAATTGTTGCTTGCTATCAGCTATCATCGAAGTTCGACGAGTATCGAGTTTTCGTCTGTTGTTGTTGTAATTTTGGGAAAATAAAATTTATTTGAAAACGTATTAGAATTGCTGGCGGCGTACTAGCGTACCAGATTTCATAAAATAGTACTAGATCTGATACGAACGTATTAGCACTGGCAACACTGCGCAAGATCGGTGCGCTCTTTGCATTTAATCCCACTCTTGCAATAAATCGCGCAGCCTCCATGGCTGCCACTTTGACGGGAAAACTCTGACACTAAGTTATAACCTTGTAAATTGTAAACAAAGAGTTCATCTTTACTTTTCCAGTGTTCAGTAATAGTCACAAAAGATGCGTTTTGACTGTTTACAAATAATTCAAGTTGGTTTAGGCAATTTCCGATGGATTGAACGTTTTGATGAATTAATATGTAATCCTTTCTGTTTATTGTTTTATTTTGGATTTATATATATATATATATATATATATATATATATATATATATATATATATATATATATATATATATATATATATATATATATATATTTGATTAATAAGTATTATCACGACCTATTGATACAAAATAGAGTTTGAATCACGGGAATGTTCGGTCTATTGAGTAAAATATATGTTTATAAACTCATTTATTCAATAAATTCTCAATATTTCAACACTTTTTTGTGTGTTCTTCTCCTATGAGAAATCAAGCTAAAATACAACAAAAATAATGATAAAAAACATAAAGTAATGTATATAAAAATTAACCTTACTTACAATTAGAGTTAAAATGATGATCTAATAACTATAATAGACATATTATTGCGTGTAACTTATAATTAGTGTTGAAATATTGAGAATTTATTGAATAAATGAGTTTATAAACATATATTTTACTCAATAGACCGAACATTCCCGTGATTCAAACTCTATTTTATATATATATATATATATATATATATATATATATATATATATATATATATATATATATATATACATATATATATATATATATATATATATATATATATATATATATAATTTTCTTGGGTTTAGAGCACAGTAAAAATTTAGGTATTCAGATTTTAATACTTGTAATCCTTGTAATCGACATATGTTTCGGCGTATATAAGCAAACATATGTCGATTACAAGGATTACAAGTAATAAAATCTGAATACCTAAAGTTTTACTGTGCTCTAAACCCAAGAAAATTGCACCTTAAATATATAAAATATAGCACAAGAAATTCTAATCGTATATATATATATATATATATATATACATATAATCTCTTGATAATTATTAGCAATAACAGGCTTGTTGAATCTTAAAAAACTCGATTTTATTAAAAAGTTGACGTTTCGCCACGACATTCGTGGCTTTATCAAAACTTTTTGATAAAGCCACGAATGTCGTGGCGAAACGTCAACTTTTTAATAAAATCGAGTTTTTCAAGATTCAACAAGCCTGTTATTGCTAATAATTATCATGAAGTTAGAAATAGTTCACAGGCAACAACAATTCGAATAAATATATACACACACACACATATATATATATATATATATATATATATATATATATATATATATATATATATATATATATATATATATATATATATATATATATATATATATATATACATATATACATATATATACATATATATATACAGACATCAACAAAACCTCAAAAATCTTTGTCATGAGATCTAAATTGATTTAGACTAGTAGCGCAGTTGATTTTAGGTGAAAATACGATAAATTATGATCAAACCTAAAAATGCAGGAACACATTAGGGTATACTGACGTACGATGTTATGAATTTCATCTTGGAAATTACGAGGTCTAAAGGTCATAAAAAAAAAATTAAAGTATTGAATAGGAATTTTCCTCACAAAATTGTTTTCATAATAAACTTGCAATTTGAAATTCACCAAGAATCATCTGCGATTATCGGTACGAATCAATGTTTTGAAAAATAAAAATTTTAAAAAAATTCATAGTTGTAACCAAAAGTACAATAAGTTTTTCATTATATATTGATTGTTAACAGCCGTCAGTTCTTCGAAATTACTATTTGCTGCAAGAGTACCTACATTTATAACTACATATGGAAATAACGTTGTATTTATTAATCTGCCTCCACTGTTCCCAAAATTATTTAATTTGATTAGGCATCAATATTATCAGTTAACAGTCTCATACTTTTGTCTACCTCTGCACATCTCGCCAAATAGTATGTAGCTTCAATAAATTTTGAAAAAATAAACACTTGTCTTTATTATTTTCGATAATTTAATCATAATAACTGAAAATCCTCAGTATACAAGGTATGTGAACTACTCAGAAAAATCACCACAAACAAAATGATAAGGAAATAATAGTTGCTTATCCACTGCTCGCCAGTGCCTTTCTCTTTATATCAACAATGAAATATAATTTGATTATTAATAATGCTGTACAGTCATTTCATGACATTATTGACTTCTTATCAAGTAAGATTTCCAACAGACCTGCTGATATAATTATTTCATGTTTTATCTCTTATTGTGAAATAAATTAGATGATATCTTCTCCTCAAATGTTTAGTCTACAGTAGCTTATAACACTATTGCAAAATTAAATATATTGCTTTCACAATAAACTGCAAAATTTTCATATGATTTAACTATAATCATTCATATGTTTTCTTCACAAAACGAAACCTCTTCAAAGTCAACTTCATGATTTTGTCTGGGTTTTGAGTTCAATTTAAATTCAAATTTGAAATTCTGCTTAACACTAGTGGAAAATTTTTAATTAATCATAATGAAAATGCAAACAAGGCTAACATTTCATTATCATCTCAATAAATTTAAATTTAATATATACATATAAATATATATATATATATATATATATATATATATATATATATATATATATATATATATATATATATATATATATATATATATATATATATATATATTCGAAATGTTGTTGCCTGTGAACTATTTCTAATCTCTTGATAATTAGTAGCAATAACAGGCTTGTTGAATCTCAAAAAACTTGATTTTATCAAAAAGTTGACGTTGCGCCACGACATTCGTGGCTTTATCAAAACTTTTGAAAAAGTTTTGATAAAACCACGAATGTCGTGGCGAAACGTCAACTTTTTAATAAAATCAAGTTTTTTGAGATTCAACAAGCCTGTTATTGCTAATAATTATCAAGAGATTATTATTATTATATATATATATATATATATATATATATATATATATATATATATATATATATATATATATATATATATATATATACATTTGTCAAAAGTTTTTTCAAGTCTTGAAAAAACTTTTGATTATGGGTTAGTAACCAGAGTCTTAATGTAAATTTATCATTAATTAGTGTAATTGTGCCAAGTGTTTCATTCAAAATGAACTTGTTTTTATATAACTAAATAAATCTGAATAAATTTCTTAATCTGGGAAGCATATTTTAGCCAAGAACTATATAACTAGTTAATGCAACTAAATGTAAAAACTGATTGTGAAAATCTCTATATAGATATATTAAATTTCTTTAAACCAGTCTGAATAATAGTTGAAAGAAATATCCTTAGGAAAACAAAAAATATTTTTTGTTGAATCATGCGAAGTTTAGTGACCTTGGAATAAATAAGTTCATTGATTTAATTGTGCTGATTATCTTTTGAATATCTCATAATATTTTCCTCTAATAAAATGACTGTCTGGATCACCATTGTTTATGTCCTTGTCAAGGTCCACTTTGTTTACATACAAACAAATTTGAAAAACTCACTTCTTTCGATTCAGAATTCAAATAGTAAGACTGCCATTCCATATTGTGTTGAGTGCCTTGAACTGGACTGTTAGGGGGACTTTTAGGGCTACTTCTAGGCGAATCTCGACGTGATCCAGCCAATGAAACTCTTGCAGAAGACTGGTTTGATTCTCTCTGAGCTTCTCTGAGAAGCCTCAGATAATCCTCAACATGCAACTGTTGTGTTACAGAAGCAGGTGTACCAGTACCTCCCGAATGGGTACTTGAAACGTCGACCCAAGATTCTAAAAAATAAACGACATTAATAGAATGTTATCTACGTCAATAAAGCGCATTTTTAAGTAGGTGTGAAACGCAATTTGCGATGATCAACATGCAAATTCGAGATGATCAAATTTTCAACTATTACAGAAAAATCTTCTAGTTATCGGGAAAATATAACCAGATTGCAATTGAAACACGCAGACAAAAACCATAAAAGTTCCTGCCAGATTTGTAAACAATGCGATCTTACCTCCCAAAACATCATCTAAGCTGGATTTTGAGGATGACATTATACGATATCCTAAACAATCAAATTCCACCGAACTCCCTCAGTGCACACAATCTTTTTTCGTTAAAAAATTAAAAGTGATATAGAACAGATTCGTCAAAAACTCCCACAAATTATATACCATCAACAATAAACTACGCGCCTACGTGACTTGTCCAACGGAGTTGGAAGTTTGAACACCGAAGACTGACGAAAACAAAACACAGAAACAGACAAACAGTACAGTCTACAGTAGTTGCTTTGTTATTTTATTTATGTCTATATAGTGACGTCACATCATAATCAGGTGATCTTGAGCTCTCTAATGATTTGCTACATATTTTCGACACAAACAGCATAATAATGGATTTAAATATTTTTGAGTTGTGGTCTTGGTAAGCTAAAGTAACCAATGATATTTTAAAAAGAAGAAAACAAGTAAACATCTGTAATTTCATAAGCGCATTTTCAACATCTTTAAACCGAGAGCGAGTCTGATTATAAAGTTATTTATTTGATTGTTTTACTGTAGTGGTACTACACACCTCTACATCGATTGAGAACACGTTCCTATTGGTTCTCAATGTATTATATTATTTTGTTTTATATATGTGGATGAATGGTATTATGATCATCATGTTAAAAAATTTATATATATATATATATATATATATATATTTATATATATATATATATATATATATATATATATATATATATATATATATATATATATATATATATATATAAATATATTATCAGTGCTATGTTCTTGAGTTTTCATTAGTTCTAGTATGTAAGATAGATGTTACATACTAAAATTATTTATATATTTAATTCTATTTATAAACGTTTCGACCACTTTATGGACTTGTTCAGTGTTCTAAGGGAAGAATTCAAGCTGGTTCATAGCGTAGTACTTGCTTCGTTACTGTTTTGTTATATATATATATATATATATATATATATATATATATATATATATATATATATATATATATATATATATATATATTATATATATATATACTATATATATATATATATATATATATATATATATATATATATATATATATATATATATATATAATTAATTAATTTTTCATTAGTATTGAAAATAGAATAAATTAAAGTTCTGCTGCAATGACAAAACGCCTCGCTTGTGGAACAAGGCCCCTTTTACATGTCAATATTGTCAATGCACATTGACATTACTACTATAGAGTATTTGGAATATTTGGATATATTCTGTGAATGTAGTAGAAAATAGGCATCTGTAATCCAACTGTTTACATTTTGACTTCGTTTGAATTATTAATTGTGATAGTGAAATATTTTGCAAATTTGTCTTGTTAATCTCTACGTAATTTTTACATGTAGTTGCCTTCATGTTAGTATAAACAAAGGTTAGTACATGCTTTAATGATATTTTTTAACAATTGTTCGTGAATATGGTTCAATACGACAGTAAAGTTTGTGTAGTTCTAATTGCCAGTCACATATACATGAAATTGGAAGTAATTGATGAATTTTGACACCGAACAAATTAGTATTATTTGAAATACTCTATAATGAACATTAGTTTCAGGAGCTCTATTTTCAGTAGCTTCATTTATTCTTAATTGTTCTAGTTGCACACATCAGTCAAAGAAAAAGGATCCTACAAGAAAATGATTGATTGCAATTTCCTAATGACACGATCACTTTTAGGTATAATGGACAAGGATAATGAACCAAGCACTTCTGGATATGCAGAAGAGGCACGTAGAGGATGTAGACTAAAGAGAAAACAAATAGTACCAATAGTTTGTCCAATTTGTGGTGTTACTCTACGATCTTCAGAGGTAAAAATGCATTTAACTTCTGAAATTGAAAAACTGAATAGAATTCCTTCGTCAAAACTGAGGAGTAATGGCAGAAACACTCCTTCAAGTTCTTCATCTAATGGAACCTCTCCAAAAAGTCCTAGTGTGTCTGACAAAAGTAACTGGGAAGTATACAAGAAGGTGCGTTCCAATAGGCAATTAAGACAAAAGACTAAATCTCGAAAGAGAAAAAGTGAGGAGGTAGTTTGCCCCATTTGTAACAAAGATATTTCAGCTATTGCTGAAGATCTCATTATGCATGTTGAGATGTGTTTGAGAAGATCTGAATCTTCAAATGATACTGAAGAAAATATTGACGTGGAAGCATTTGATGAGTATGAATGGGCAGGTCAGTCTAGAATAAGAGCTACTTCACTGCTTCCTGGTGGTGTATCTAGTTTAGGGTCATCTTTAAGCATGGCAGAGGATGATGAAGATTTAAATGTGGAGGATATTGATGATTCCCTAGTTTATGGTGCTCCACAGTATTCTGAAGGTGATGTGATTGTATCATGTGCGGATAAAGATAATATAGCATTACGAAAAGCTATTATAGGAATGGATCCAAGAACTCTTAATGATTTACAAGAGAATAATTCTTCAGTATCTAGAGAATCAACAAGTTATTGTGAAACAACTAAAGGTAGTGATCCAACGGTTGAAGTACTCAAAGCACGTATTCGTGAACTGGAAAATCGTGAACAAAATAAAGAAGACAGTTATAAATGCCTTATCTGTTTGGATAGGTACCATACACCTGTGATATCTGTATGTTGCTGGCATGTTCATTGTGAACAGTGTTGGTTGCAAACTTTAGGAGCTAAAAAGTTGTGCCCTCAATGTAATATGATTACTTCACCTTCTGATCTCAGAAAAATATATATGTAAATGGCTCACTTGTAGGATACTATTTCTGTGTTATAAGAATTATTGCATTGGACATACTTTTTCCAATTCTCTCAGGAGTCTGAGATATGTTAAAACTTTTGGATTAGAAAATAAAATCTAAATTATATTAAAGAGAAAAAGATATGAAATTTAAGTTAAGTATGATATGTATTGGAATATTTTTATCTTATTTGTGATTTTGCATTAATGTAAATGAAGTCTGGATGTATTTGATCATTTCTTATGAACCATGAAAATCCAATAATTGTTTTGACTCTTGTTTCTTTCTACCAATATTATTCGAGCATGAATGACTATGTGGATCATAATGTTATGAGTTGATTTCTATACTCAATAAACGCACTTTAATTCCTATTTCACATTATATTAGTGTAGATACAGTCTTCTTTTTATCCTCTCTTAGATTAGTTCCATTTATCATTTACAGAGCAAAAACTATGTTATGCCTTCAGAAGTAATATTGGCATCAGTGTTCATTGTTAATTTTATTGTTCTTATAAGTGATTCCATAACTTATGCTCAGTTGTTATAGTGGATGGTATTTTCTCTGTTTAAGTTTATCTAAGCAAGCAGAATCAAGAGCCTAAAGAAAATGTATATCCACCAGAACTAGTTAACAAGTTATTAAAATGCAATAAAGATGTGACATGAATCCATTTACCATTTGGTGTTTTACCATACATACATAATTTTAAACCATAAGTAATTAGTCTATTCGCAAAAAAGACGAAATGTATTAATTCTTGAATGAATTGCCTTTAGAAAAAAATTTAAATCAAATATCTACAAGATTCTTTGACAAAATTGTAATTAGATTTATATAGGTGAAAGATCATGGAACAATAATTTACAAAAATCTTCACTATTATATAAATAGTTTTTTTTAAAATTTATGTCTTATCAGTTCAGAGCTTAGAAAAACATTAATTCCATCCAATTTGTATAAAAAAAACAAGGTTTTCTTCAATATTTATTTCTGCATGTCTAATTTTTCTAATATCACAGTCATTCACAAGGGCAAGTAAGTACAAAATCATTCTTAACTAATATTAACTGGAACTTTCCAAACATATACACTGTACAATAGAAAAACTAGTATAAATACTACACTACTCAAAACAAGACAAATAGCTGTATGCTACTTCAAACTTAAATCTTGAATTTATGCTGAATAATAAGAATATTATATTCAGCAAATAATTTGAATTCTATGTAGAATGACGAGGAATGTTTCTAAGTAGATGTACGGTAAAATCATAACTATATGTAGACCTGAAATAAGTGACTGAATTTGATATCTGGATTTTGTATCAGTGCAGTGTGTTGGTTGAATGATTAAGTTGTGTCCTGTTTTATTGAATACATAAATAAATTCCTTCCTCAATATAAAGTGATATTACCTACTCTAATGTGGCGTTTTATATAGAAATTATATAGATCAAATTCATTCTTTGATACAATATTGTCACCTACTCCGATATATATGTAATCAATTATATTGCATACATAATTAATTTAGAAATTATCCATTTATAGTTTGAAGTAGCTTTTAACGAAAAAAAATTAGTGGCCATGTTCAATCTGTTCTTTGAGGCAAGATTTCAGAGCGTTCAAAAAGATTTTTCTGCCATAATCAGAAAATACTTTGTATGGATCATTTTTGCCGATTCTTGTCAATCGTTCGCTGAAAAAAATGCAAATTTAAAATAAAAAAATCAGTTTCAGTCTAGCTTTGTAAAATGCGTTTAAGTTGCTAAAGTGGGGTAGTATATTTTCTTTGTATATATTTTTTCTTTGTATCATGAGAGAACCATTTTGTTTATCGAAATAAGGAGAATATTTATTAGCTTGACGTAAGGAAAATCTTGTTCATACTGTGTATACGAAAGTGGCTGGTCGTAAGCACAAATTGTATTTATGTTATATAATATAAGCCTATGACACTGAGAATATGACAAGTACTTGGTGAATGTCTTAAAGCGTTTCAGATTGTACTACTTTGGATACAAAAAAAAATTTCTTCTTCACTTTTTGCATTTTGAAATGTATCAACTAGTTAGAGAATTTCCGAAAAAATATGAGAAACTAAAAGAAGTAAGGTTTGTGGTTAATGCTGCATTTTTCAATAACTGTTATGTTGTATAAATGGTTTACTTGAATTTCATGTAAATTTAGGTGTTGTCAAATGATACGATTATTTTGAGATTACTCTGTTTCAGGGGTAATTCCGGCCATCATCTTGGGCATAACTCGCCTTCTCGAATTTCGTTTAGGAAAACCTGTATTTGCGATTTTGGTCAATGACAATCATTCGAGTTATATATTTATTTGTGCAGCCGGTGTCACCCCTAAGCCGCAGGGTAATATCGGCCCCTTAGGTATTCTTTGAAAATTTATTAAGTAGTTTATATTAACTGTTTTTTGATTTCCAATATACATGTGTTTTGACCCATAACATCTTCTTTTTTATTAAAACCAAGCAACTTGACTCTAAATAATAATTTGTCCTAGGTACTCACGAATTCCCTTTAAGAGGCTGATATTTCCCCAGTTTACTCTATATACTTACAAATCTTTTTTAAAATTTTCCATTTCACTCTGAAAGATTTTATTCATATCTATGATATTACACTGGAAATCAGGATCTGAAACAAACTCTCGATTAATTGTATTATCCAAATTTTACTGTGGAATCCAGCTTACCGGATCCATATTCCAAAATTGCTTTGTTGACAATTTCCATTCTCAAATGTATCTGTGGGTTTATTTTCAGTTTTGGCGATGGAATGAGTGTTATAATAGTCACTCTGGTATTTCTTTGTTTCAATTCAATAATCATTTTTCTCAAATCTACAATCATGCTATTTGCGTTTTTCCCCTGGAAAAGTGAAAATGTGAATGGAAATGTGAATTCCTTTAATGAAATGCTTTTTTGAAATTTGGGGTTTTCTTTTC
>JARQZK010000094.1:120000-122500 GCA_030704885.1 Cynegetis impunctata
TTCCGCAACAAATTCATAGTTTGTTTATTGAAAGAGTACAAGGTCCTGCGTCCACTATATGCATGGGTACGACATCATAAATCTTCAAATATTAAATAACTTGTAGTGACGCTGCCCCCAATTGTTTCTGTCCCTTTGGCTTTTATTAGATTTTATTATTGCTTCTTGTGTCATGCTCATGAACAGGATGGGGAACGTTCATTTGACATGTCCTAAAACAATAGATCAACGACCGATGGATGTATAATTTTCTGATATCTAGGACTTCACTGTCTTTATAGACTTTATCACTTGGGTACCATTTATTCTTTTTCAATATAATTCGAAGTATCCACTTTTGAATAATACTTAAATTCTTCATGTGTGCATCCAGTAAGCCACCCCAGGCCACAATTCCATACATAAGAAGTGACTGAACCAATGCAAAATACAAAATTTTTTTGTATTCCTGTAACTGCAGGAAAGCTGACATGAATCTAAACCGAGGCAGCAGAGCTCTAATCTTCTTAACAAGATTGTCAACATGAATATCCCAGCGCAAATGTTGATCTACTGTCACTCCCAAATAACGTACAGACTCCACAGAAGAAATCATCAAATCATCTTCAATTTTCAGGGTATTGAAATGAGGCCGATTTGTATTGTAGCAAGTAAATGCGATATATTTTGTCTTGTTGACATTCATAGTAAGCAAATTGTAATCGAACCACTTTTTAACCATTTGCAAACAATTTTCAGCATCCTTCTTCAATTCTATCCAGCTTTTTGATTTACAGAAAACGACTGTATCATCGGCATAACTCAGTATTTTTTCAGTAATTTCATCACTAACCAACAAATCATTCATGTAGATTATAAACAATAGCGGTCCCAGCACTGTTCCCTGCGGCACACCATATTCCACAGTTGAAATGTCACTGTATGCCTCTCCTATTTGCACGCATTGTTTACGGCCTCCAATATAACTTTCCATAAGTTTAAATGCTTTCCCTCGAAAACCATAGCTTTGAATTTTTTTCTAGCAGTATATCATGGGAAACCGAGTCGAAAGCCTTCGCACAATATCAATGAAAACACACAGGCATGGTTGAGACTCATCAAGTGCCTCGTAGACCCTCCCCGTGAGTTCAGATAGTGCATGCTCTGTGGACTTACCCTGAATGAAACCAAATTGATTCCGTGACAGCAGCTCGACCCTGTCAAGATAGGAAAGAATTCTGCATTTAATGACCTTTTCCAAGAGTTTGGAGAGATTTGAAATGAGAGTTATGGGACGATAATTATTGATGTCACTTTTGTCTCCACTTTTATATAATGGCTTGATAACTCCTGTTTTGAAAACATCCGGAAAAATTCCACTCTCAAGACTTCTGTTGAACAAGTACACCAAAGGGGCGTTAATGTCTTTCCTCAGTTCTATTATGGTTTTGGCAGTTATACCATCCATACCAGGAGCTTTTGTTGGTTGCAGCTCACCTATATATTCGTCCACCTCCCGTTCACATATATATATATATTTATATATATATATAATATATATATAATATATATATATATATATATATATTAATAAAATAATATATATATAGTATATATATATATATATATATATTATATATATATATATATATATATATATATATATATATATATATATATATATATATATATATATATAAGTATATATATAATATATATATATATATATATATATATATATATATATATTATATAGGGAAAGCACTTAGCGTTACCCACTGTGTGATCCACACATATCTTGTGAATGTCCCGGCTCTACAACTGTAAGGTTTTTTAATGTGTTCCTTGTATATGTTTGATATTATGTAATTTTATTTCATTTCAGTGTACTCCTGATGAAGTCACAAAATTGAGTGATCGAAATATTGAGTTAACGAGAACGTTAAGAGTTTATTTTCCCTACAGACCGCCTCCCGATAATTTCATAGTATTTATATATATATATATATATATATATATATATATATATATATATATATATATATATATATATATATATATATATATATATACCGTAAAACCTGCCAACTTTGCCCACTGTAGGCGTTATAAAAACATGGAAAATTTTAAATTTGGCAACGTTGTGAAACAACACAGCTTGGCCGTTATGCCGAGCGAGGTTCTTTTCTTGTTTCCCGTTATTATCGTCCAAAACGCTTGGTAGGTGGGTTGCTATGAATAAACAGGTAAGGAAATTTTGTATGAATTTTAGTATTTTTAGGGTGAAAAGCCAAGCATCAGTGCTCAATGTCTATTAAGTTTATGATAATGAAATTAAAATTGCGGGAAGGCTGATATGTGATTCTCACAATGCAGTAATCGTTTTTAGGTTACACTACCCAAGGTATTGTATTAGTAAGCAAAAGTATATGGGCAATGTTGCCAGACATTTTAGGTCTAAAAAATTTTTATATTCCTTATATAATTTGCATGATTTAATGCAAATCATGACTTTATGGTA
>JARQZK010000094.1:127500-172500 GCA_030704885.1 Cynegetis impunctata
GGGTTGAATGGGGGCAAAGTAGCGTATTTTAGAGTTTAATTATATGGATGAAAAAAATCCGGCTGAGCTATTTTAGTTCTGGAGTTATACAGGAAAAATCGAAAATTTCGATTCCGTATCGAAAATTTCGATTTTTGCCACTTTTCCATAGCAACTTTTTGTAGCCTTACCAAATATCTGAATAAAATGTATATACAGGGTATCGTACACATTGGGCCACCGCCAACTATTCATTTTCAAATACGGACCTTTATTTTTTATTGCATTTTTTCAAATGCCAAGAGTCATGTTTCATATTGGCGTTTTATTTTCATCTAAATCGTAATTCTATACCTTATTCTATGATATATTTTTTCAATTACAGCTGAAACTTAAAAAAATGTTGAAATATTACTGGTAATAGTTCAATATTCCCAAAAAAACCTTGTAATTCAGATGAAAATACTACGACAATATGAAACATGACTCTTGGCAATACAGGTCCGTATTTGAAAATTAAAAGTTTAGGGTGGCACAATTTATACGATACCTTGTATATAATTTGTATTCAGATATTTGGATAGCCTACAAAAAGTTGCAATGGCGAAATGACAATTTGTTTAAAAAAATTTTTGAATAGAAAGATATAGGCAAAAAAAGAATTCCGGAATCTCCGATTTTTCCTGTATAACTCCAGAACTAAAGAAGTTAGATCAGATTTTTTGAATCCATATAATCGACCTCTGAAATATGCTACTATGCCTTCATTTAACCATCTCCCTATCTCTTACCGTTATCGAAATCCCCATGCATAGACTCGAATTCGAATAGCCTGTATATATATATATATATATATATATATATATATATATATATATATATTTATATATTATATATATTATATATATATATATATATTATATATATATATATATATATATATATATATATATATTGAATTATATATATATATATATATATATATATATATATATATATATATATATATATATATATATATATATATATATTATATATATATATATATATATATATATATATATATATATATATATATATATATATATATATATATAAGGAGTATTTGCTAAAAATTATGAATAAAAATTGCATTTTGTGAAAATTATTAGTAGTAATGACTTAACACGGCAGATGTTTTGGTAAAAAAATTTTGACCTTTATGAAATTATCATTTGAATTTTTTGATGGCTTTGAAGATTGAGGAAAATTTATTCTTAAGTTAAGTTGAATAACATACTTACCAATTTCTGAAATTCTTCGAACCTTGTTGAATCACTCATATTCTTGCTATTATGTGAAGAATGTATTGAAGATCCATTTGGTATATACTGCGAATTAAAATCTCTCCTCTTCTTATTTTTGTAATATGAGTCAATCTTATTTTCCAGCACAAGATTGTATTTTCTTTTGTTCTGATTCTTTTGTTTCGAAATTAAATTTTTTATATGATGTGACTTGGGGCTTTGTTCTATAACGACGTCGTTATTGAAGGCATCTTTAATAATATAGATATGTGGTAGAGTATTCAAAAAGTTTTTCACATTATCGTAACCAAAATTCTTGTATGGTATTGGAAAACCACATAACGATTCAAACTCTTCTTGAATTTCGTTCAGTGGAATACCATTTTGTCCATAGGATATTATACAGGATGTAATTATAGCTGCAACCTCTTTTTCTTCATTTTTTGAATACATTTTCAATTTTGTGCAGCTTATTGTGAAAATTAATGCTAGCACAATGTGATACTGAAATACGAATGTGGAAAATGTTATTCCGTTCGTAGATTAGCAACAAAAAATATCTGCGATAAGTGTGCATCTGTTTTCAGTAAACATTTCTACTTCTTGGTGCTTGAAATCAAATATTCGATTTCATATAGTCTCACATGTATCATAAGTCCATTGGCGTAGGTACGGCATTTGCCAAAAATATAGTTCTCTAGTGAAGTTAATAATACGTCACATAAATTGAGCAAAGAATATCATTGAATTACGAGATATCATCAAATAACCTCGCATGATGAGATGTAGCTCTACTAGCTGCAATTTCTGGAAAATTGTGGCACAAATACAGGGGGAACAAGCGTTTGTTTGTTCATTACCCGGTGAGAAACGTCATTCATCTGCCCGATATATAATAAAGGAGAACGACTCAAGTGTAGCAACTACCGAGGAATTTTGCTATTGCCAACAGCATTAAAAATCTTCTCTTATATCGCTAAGAAATATACTGATGAGATAATAGGAAAATATAGGCAGGATTTAGAACTTGTTTACCACAGACCGAATGTTCGTTATAAGGCAAATCTTGGAAAAAGGATGGGAATAAAACATGACACTACAGGCGTACGATAGCACATATAGACATAAAAAGATGTAATCTGCGATGGAAGAACTCGAATACTGCACAAACTAATTAATATCACTCGAATAACCATGACAAAATCTAACTGTATCGTGAGGGTGCGGAACCAAATTAACGAAAATTTCAATACACATATTGAACCTCGAAAAGGAAACAACTAGCAGCTATTTTATTCAATCTGGGTTTAGAGAAACTGGAACAGAGATATGAGGGTCCATACAACAGGAACCATCTCAAATGTATCACATCAGATAGTGGGATATGCAGATGACTTGAGCATCATCGGAAGATCAGGTGCCGAGGTGAAAGACGTCTACCAGAAGCTGGAAACGGAACCAAGGAAAACGGGGCTAGTCGTTAATGAAGAAAAAATAAAATTCATTCATATTAAACCAATTATGATGATAGGAGAACATATACAGATTGAGGACAAGAATCGAAGTAGTACACGACTTTAAGTACCTCGGAACTCAAAGAAATTATGAAAACGACATCACGAAAAAGATACAGCACCCAATTTCAGCCGCAAACAAGGAATATTGTACCCTGTATAACTCATTTCAATCAACAATATCAGGCAAGACAACACAGATACGAATATATGAAGTTACTATTAGACCTATAGCAGAATAGAGCAGCCAGTGATGGAAACTCTCTTAAGATATGGAAGAAAAATACTCAGAATAATCTTTGGACCAGTGCAGGATGAAGACGGCTGTCGTATATGATAAAACCATGAGCTGAGAGCATTATACAGAGGCCAAGGAATAATTATCTTCATAAGGTTATTCAGACTAAACTGGGTTGGGCACGAAGAGTGTATAGAAGAAAAGAGATCTCGGCAGTCCCAATTTGCTGTAGCCCGGACCAGAAGAAGACCAAGACGAAGATGGGCGGACAACATCACGACGGATGTAATAGAAATGCTAGGGAATTGAGAACTAATGAAATATATGGAACAAATTGAACCCTTCGAATATGTTATTGAGAAAACATGAATCTATGCTGATTGAAGACTCGATCAAGTATCAGGAGCACTTGTAATGCCTTTAAGAATCTTTCATAAAAACCTAGATCAGTTTTGAAAAATCACAACGGGCGTTTCTTTCTGCTGATCAGGTTTACGAATTTTTTCAGTATGATTTAATTCAAAGTTATTACTAGAATCATTTTTTTTTTCTACACAAATTGATTACTGAGGCCAACATCCAATGAACAATAATTATTATGAAAGGAAAAAGTTTATTTTCTCGAATAATACAATTATGGAAAGTTTTTCAATCCCAAACGAAGAAGCTGGCATTCTGAAATTTCAGTATGTTATTGAGAAAAAGATGAATCTATGCTGAAAAAATTGGAGTACTTGATCAAGTATCAAGGCCATTTGTAATGCCTCTTCAAATCGAACCCTTGCAAAAAACTTGCTCAATTTTAAATAAATCACAACGGCCGCTCCTTTCTGCATACCAAGTTTTTAATTTTTTTCAGCATGGATTTATCCATTCTCAATAATGTAGTAAAATTTCGTAAAGCAAGCTTCTTTCGTTTGAAAGTAAAAATATTTTAGGCGCACCGTTGTATCGCGACTTTTTGGTTTATTTTTATAGTATATTTCATAAATATTCAAAAATTATTATTCCTTTAAGGAATATCTGTGAGGAATTTCTATATATTTACCTTATCTTATCACTGCGAGAAAAAAACAGACTTTTTTCGACTGAACATTCTGCTGAATAGCGATTTATATTTTTTAAATATTTTCATGTATCATATAATTTTTTATTACATGTGGGGTCGACTTCCGTTTGTAACTTGTTCTTCCTATGTTTATTATATCGTGATTTATAAGTCTGTGAGTCTTTCAGAAAATATGTCTGTGGTATTTTCTACTACTAGGATCAAAGTTTTACGAGCAAAATTGGTTTCCACGAAAACCATCTATTTTAAATTCTCTCTGTCAAAGTATTTTGCCAGTGTCAGACGTGTTTTTATATTTCTGCACTAAATCTATACAAATCTGAGAAATATCTGCAAAATACAACGATTCAAACACTAATACGTTCGTCACAAAGTATATTATAGAGGATAGCAAAGGTATAATTCCATTTTCAACATATTTTCACAAACTTTGAAAAAAATCTTTATTTATTTCAGATTTGCGATGAAGAGGAACGTTGCTCCTACTTTGAAGAACCTGAAGCACCATGCTGATAGTTCGCCATCTCATCAACCTGCGAATGGTAAGATTCTTTCAAATTTCACCAAAAAATGTTTGACTTTATTTTGACTTACATGAAAAATGTCAGATTGTGACAAAGAATGAATAATTTCATATCAATAAATAATTTCTCACTTCTCAGCTGGTGACTTCATCGCAGATCTCGAAAAAACGCAGAAATTCGTTTTGGGGAGATCTTTCTCTCGTCAAGTCGAAAGAAATGACAAGCCACATCCGAGAGTCCGAGACACTTCAGGTAAGAATCCACATATAACTTTTTTCTAATCAAAAATAACTCAGATTAATTCAAAATTTACCCACAATCAGATCACAAAAAAAAACTCATTGCGAAAATTACTAGGTAATTTATATGTATTATCATAATTAATAGGTAGTCCTATTAAAATCCGCGAAAATATTCAGATTTTTTTTGTGATGAAAAATATTTCCTTGTTGATTATCTAAATATGCTTCAAATTTTTCTCATTATTTGGCCATATTGTCAAAATAATATATAAATAATATAAATAATTTCAAATTTGAAATACGAAGAATAATTTAATTTCTTCTGCAAAGAACTATAATGAAATAGAAAACCTGCTCTAAAAAAAATTTATTATGATCAATTAAAATTTTAATTTACAAAAAATTAAGATGTATTAATTAGTTATCTGAAGCTATATAACTTCTTTATGAAATCTTAACCCGAAAACAATGAAAACAATAGCTTTTTCAACAAGTTTTCGCATCAACGATATTTTGTTTTTCGATATACTCACTTTGGTTTGAAACTTGAACAGTTAGTTAATTCTAAAAGCACAACACGTATGATTGTTGATCATTGTCATACTGTGCCATCCAAAATATTAACAAAACATCCAAATTCAAACAAGCATCGGGATGTAAAATCCATCTTGATGCACCAATCTCGAAACCTTGGAACTCACCGAGTTCAAATGATATCTCAGAGAAAGCTGCGGGTGGAGCACTTGAGAAGATAACAGAACCGAGACTACGACCTGATATTAATGCTAAAAATTCCGATAGACTAAAACTGAAGAAGTCTAAATCGGTTCCTGCAACTAAAATAGCCAATATTGCGGACCATCCGAAACCAAGACAAAAAAAAAGTACGTATAATAAAAGCAAATTCATATTAAACTCTTCGATAACTCGACCTTTCAATTAAAAGAGAAACTTCTCTTAAGATAATATATATTAATATAATAATAATAATAATAATGATGTTTATTCGTAGTAAGAAAAATCAATACAATAGTATCTGATTTGAAACAATATAAATATAAATATAAACATGTATATGAATAAACATGACAAATATATATATATATATAGAAATATATATATATATATATATATATATATATATATATATATATATATATATATATATATATATATATATGGCAATAGAGTAATAGATGAAATTCCCCAAAATACTAGAGGTAGCCAGTAAAACATATCTTGTTTATTCAAACATCAAGCTTTCGTATACCAATTGCAGACTTCACCAGGAAGCTAAAAAAGTTATTTATTATGAGAATATTTCCTTATACTTATATCAATTAATCTCAAGGATGAAATAAATTTTAACAAAAATTTTTACCTATATCACAGAAACATATGTTCCTTAAATTGTCTATAGTATTGTTTTGTAGTTTTGTTATGTGTAAAAGTACTATAAATTAGTTATGTCTTATATGGTTTTGGATTTGCATTTTACTGTGCTGATGATTTAATAAAAAACTGGCTGCTTGCTCGCTAGAGCAATCTTGAATTCTCTTGTAAGTATTTCTTTATTAAGAAAAACATAAATAATACTAATTATTAAATTCAAAGTTTTTTCTGACTTGTATATAAGGAAATGTTCTCATAATAAATAACTTTTTTATCTTCCTGATGAAGTCTGCAATTGGTAGACGAAAGCTTGATGTTTGAATAAACAAGATATTAGTGGCACATTACATGGTTTTACCGGGTACCTCTAGCATTTTGGGGAATCTCATTTATTATTCTATTGCCTTGTTCTTTACCAGTACCCACTGTCCCCCAGTATATATATATATATATATATATATATATATATATATATATATAATATATATATATATATATATATATATATATATATATATATGTATATATATATATATATATATATATGTATATATATATATATATATATATATATATATATATATATATATATATATATATATATATATATATATATATATATATATATATATATATATATATATATATATATATATATATATATATATATATATATATATATATATTTATATATATATATATATATATTATTATATATATATATATATATATATATATATATATATATATATATATATATATATATAAAATATATATATATATATATATATATATATATATATATATATATATATATATATATATATATATATATATATATAATTATATATATATATATATATATATATATATATATATATATATTTATATATATATATATATAAATATATATATATATATATGTATAGGTATATATACATTTCAAAATATTAAAAAATCACGAAAGCGGTCTTTCGAGAAATTGAAGTTCTTATTTTCTCATCAACTTAATGTTTTGTCATCATTTGTGACTTCTTCAGGAATAATAAGGTTTAGAGTTTTGCAAAATTAGAATACAAAACACAACATCCAACGGATGCAACAGGACTCTGTTGAATGTTGTGATTATATATTAATTTTCCAAATCTCTAGACCTTATTACTCCTGAAGAAGGTACAAATGGTGACGAAATAGTGAGTTGATGAGAAAATGAGAGTTTCAATTCCCCGAAAGACCAGTTTCCTGATATTCTAATATATTGAAACTATATACAGGAAGCTGTGACTTAAATAGTTAATTTAATTTATTACAAAAACCAGTCGATAAGATTGTTCGTTTCGGTGGTACATCCACCATACATAAATATATTAATGTTTCAATTGATTTTATAATATGTGTTTTTGACCAGATTGTTTTACCAATCGATATATATATATATATATATATATATATATATATATATATATATTTATATTATATATATATATATATATATATATATATATATATATATATATATATATATATATATATATATATATATATATATATATATATATATATATATATATATAGAAAAAATATTATATATGAAGAAAATTAGTTTCGTTAACAAATAATAATGTATAAAGCAAAATCCAAGTAACGTTTTTTGATGGTGCAAACATTTTTCAGGAACACAAATAAAAGAAGTAAGCAAAGAGGTACCCACTAAATCTACTTCTTCCCAACCATTTCTATTTCAGCGTAAGTTGCGAGAATTATCAAAACCCTATATATTCATTTGATTGTTACTATTCCTTCAGATTGTGATTCTTTCTGTTTTAATGATTTTCAACCAATGGAAATATAACATCAAGTTTATATAAATTTTAAAGTATAAACTTTAAAATAAAAAACACTTGGCTTATGTTTCACAATATAAAGAATATTTAGATACTGTATTTAGCAGTAACGAAAAGTCGACATGTTTCGAGTTATGTACTCATTATCAAGACTATCAGTCTTGATAATGAGTTCATAACTCGAAACATGTCGACTATCCTTTACTGCTAAATACAGTATCTAAATATTTTTATATAGGTAATGAAACTTAAGCCAAGTGTGTTTTATTTTTAAGTTTGAACTTTATTCTTTATGATGTTTCACCAAGAGATGTGCGAGAATTCAATCTCAGTTATTATATAAATTTCTCTATTTATATTAATATTTATATATATATATATATATATATATATATATATTTTTATATATATATATATATATATATATATATATATATATATATATATATATATATATATATATATATATATATATATATATATATTATATACCTACCTATTATTTTTTTATATATTATATATTTTTTTAAATGAATAATTTCAAGGGGATCCCGCAAAAATCAAGCAAAATGATAACGTTACCCACAAGCTCAGTTCATACAAACTCAGCGATGGCATAAGACCACATATCTCCGACGCAACTTTGAACGAGTATATTGTTGAGAACTTCAACAAACACTGTAAGTAGTTTCCTAAACGCTCAGGTATTGTGAAATAATGTTCAAAAGTTATGATTAAAAGCTCTGCTCTATTTTTTCAATTCATTTTCAGTTGAAGCAAGGAGTATTGGCTGTTCCAAAAGTAAGATCTATTTCAATTCAATTTATATAATGTTCTCACTTCCTTCATACTGTGAAGGAATATTGTCTCAATATAAAATTGAATTTTTATGTGATTTCGGTTAACATGACAAATTTCAACTTCTATTCAATTGAAATTAAGTTAATCTATATATATGATAATTTTAGAATAAAGTATAAACTTTAAAATAAAAACACTTGGCTTATGTTTCACAGTATCAAAAAAAATATTTAGATACTGTATTTAGCAGTAACGAAAAGTCGACATGTTTCGAGTTATGAACTCATTATCAAGACTGACTACAGGAGATATTACATCCTAATTTATAAAACAGACAAAAGCAAAGGTGATACTTGAAAATCAATTTGTTCGTTTACAAGGGGTAAATGACTATTATGGGCGGAACTTATTTCGTGAATTGGGAAGTATTGAATTATGGCCTAATTTGAGTAGCAAAATTTGTAAAAGACTATCGAAAAATAACGTTAAAACAAATTGTACAAATAAAAGAAACTTGAAGTCATTCTTGGTCAATAATAAAGAAAAATCTAACATCGGAGAAAACAGTGGTGTTTACAAAATATTTTGCAAAGAATGTCCTGCTTTCTATATTGGACAAACAGGAATGAATATGAATATTCGTGTTGGAGAACATAAAAAGTCAATTTTACAAAACAAAAATACCACTGGCTTCTCTGAACATTGTATAAAATTCAATCACTTACTGGATTTCAACAAAACCAAATTGTTACATTCAGGTAACAAAGGAAAACGCCTTGACCTTCTTGAAATTCTCGAAATAAGTTCCGCCCATAATAGTCATTCACCCCTTGTAAACGAACAAATTCATTTTCAAGTATCACCTTTGCTTTTGTCTGTTTTATAAATTAGGATGTAATACTCTCCTGTAGTCAGTCTTGATAATGAGTTCATAACTCGAAACATGTCGACTTTTCGTTACTGCTAAATACAGTATCTAAATATTTTTTTTATATTGTGAAACATAAGCCAAGTGTTTTTATTTTAAAGTTCATACTTTATTCTTTATGATGTTTCACCAAGTGATGTGCGAGAATTCAATCTTAGTTAATGATAATTTCACACGTAGTATACTATATATAGGCCGCATATTCTGATCTTTTCTTATATTCGTTTCTCAATTTATTCATGAATTTTTGTTAGCTATAACATGTAGATTATTTATTATTTATTTATCGAAGCAAATAATTCAATTTTTGATCGAATTTGAAGCTGGAATATTTGAAAGAAATAACGTTACATCCATTCTTCATTCGATGGTACATTCAGAAGCTGAAGACTATATTCTGGCAGAAAATAGCACGCGCGAAATATTTCCACTATTTATCATAAGCATAAATATAAAAAAATTAATGAAAAAGCTTCAGATCTGTACGTTCATTTTGCATGAAACATTTAGCACACGCTTCCAATTTGAAAACTGAAGTACAAAAGACGACAAATGAAGTTTCTAGCGCATCAAGAAAGACAGACATGTACCAGCGACGCTGCCGTGAAATGTCCCCGATACCTGGGCCCAGTACTAGAAGCGATGATTATTATGTTGAATTTGATGGTAAGAAATTTCAGTCAGAAACTCGTAACTTTAACAACTAAACGTAACATTATAATTCGTTCACAAAGTTTCTTCTCTATTGTAACTTTAAAACGAAATATAGACAGATTGGGCAATCATACTTTTGTTTCTTATTGTTATGAATTTTTTACCTTCAATTATATTATCAAATATTCATTAAGAACTAGTTTTATTGATATGAGAAATTATATCTAAACCATTCTTCAAATTCAAGGATGCTGTGACTTTCATCAATTCCTGAATTAATCCCATCTAGTGTTTTGATGAATATTGCTTACTATGGATAGCCAAAAAAAAGTATTATTGCTACCAATATCTTCCAACATATATTTAAACTTTCAAAACTGTAATTGGTCTTGAAGATATGACTTATAATAATTGATACATGAATGAATTGAATGATTTGCGTGAATTTTCAGAGCCCACAATTGAATCGACAACTCAAGACCAAGAAGGCAGTGGTAATGTTCGTGAAACATCAAGAACTTCAACTAAGTCTCAACAGAATATCCGTCAACTGTCTCCAATACCTGGCCCCAGTACCAGAAGCGATGATTACTATTGTGATTTTCCTTGTGAATCTGGTGAGAAATTTCCCATTATTTTCTAGTACGAGCCAACGCTTGAAACAATACAAAGTATTATACAGGATGAACCAAGTACGTGTTTGCTCTGACTTCAAACGACTTCTAGTCAGATTGAGCTTTAATTTTTTTTTCTGTTTTTCATTATGATAAAATGCCTTCTGGTTTTCTGTTTATTATCCACTCAAATTGAACATACCCTTCGTTCAGAGGGTTGAAGTCTTCTAAAAAATTTTCCCAAATTTTGGTACATACTTCGGTGAGAAAAATGTATAGCATTACGATAGAAGCCTGTGGACATAATTAGTTAACGAAAATACACTATGAGTATTATTAAATGATATTTCTCTGAACTCTTGATGAAACAACTCTTAATATTTGCCTGAAGAGGGGTTTTTTCAATTTGGCCAAATTTCACAATTTTATAACAGATTTACTCGAACTTTTTTCGATTTAGCTGGACAATTTTCAAAAATTTAAGGAACTTGATAATTAGCTAGCAATACAAAAAAATTATCGAGTAAAAATGTCATTACATCGTTAAATTTCACCAAGTTATTATTTTGAAAAAACCTTATCTTCAAATGGATATTATGGCACAAATGTTAAATTTCAAATAAAATGCAACCAAACTGCATAAATATACGAAAAACAGAGCTGAAAAGTCAACACACGTACTTTGTTCAGAGTATTAATGAATATGTCCATGAACATTTTCATGGAGAAACGTAAAATTTATTAACAAATCGTAGAAAACAGGCGTGAATGAATTTCCAAGAATATAATACTCCAACATCTGAACTTTCTTTCAGTTACTGAAGATCAGCCCGATGAGGAAGAAGCGGAAGAGGAAAAGGAAGTACAAGACAATCCTGACGAAAATGAGCCTAATATGATTCCTTTTGATTTCTTGAATCAATATTTACACAGTTAGTATCACTATTTTCATTATTACTCCTTTCTCAATCTGACACAATTGCCTGCAATTTGTTTTCATATTCCTTTTAAAACTTTCTCATATCCCGAGAGTTTGTTAATTGAACAATGAATATTAAGATTCTTGGATTATTCATAACATTTCATAGAGGTGTTATTGTCTCTGATTAATTTAAAAGATTTAAACGAGAAAAATGTATATTGTTATGAACTAATGTTCACATAGATTATATATTAATTAACGTAATTTTCATTCGACTTTGATTGTTTGAATATTCGTCCAGCTGATAGATTCAGTGTTAAAAACAATTTTTTTTATATAACAGTTATTTTCTTCAACCTATTTTGTTCTGAATAATATAGAGATGTTTTGAAATTGAAAATTTTCATTATACTCAAGATTCAAAAAAAGTTACATACTGAGTATATGAGAAGAACGATTCACATTTTTTCCTTGAGTATACAATACTTTTTCTAACAATGGATTTTTTTACTGTCATCATTCATAAAGAAGTCATTATTAGCTAAATTATAACGGTGTGAAGTTGATAGGGGACATGTGTTCAAAAGTTTGATTACTAGGGATTTTCCGACAGGTATGATAATATTCTAGGTTGTTCAACTGAAAATCCTGATTTTTGTCATGAGTAAAAGATTTGGATTGAGGAAGTCTCTAGAAGCATATGTTTTATTTGTTAAGAAATCCTTATTAACTAATGAGCGAATGTGTTAACTAGGGTTAAATGATTCGCAAAGGTTTTCATTATAATCATAATTCTAGGCAAAAATAATAGAAATTTTGATTGAGAAATCTTGTGAATATTCACATACAGCTTGAAATTTTCCTCGAAAAAAATACTTTTAACCGAAAATTTCTGTGAGAAGGTAGTGAAACTTTTCTCCATC
Organism: Cynegetis impunctata; assembly: GCA_030704885.1. Taxonomy (NCBI): domain Eukaryota; kingdom Metazoa; phylum Arthropoda; class Insecta; order Coleoptera; family Coccinellidae; genus Cynegetis; species Cynegetis impunctata. The sequence goes on from JARQZK010000094.1 coordinate 140,431, forward strand.
TTCGACAAAATATTTTTATATTATATATACAAGGGCGTAGTCATTTTTTCTTAGGGAAGAGCTAGGAGAGGCCGGCTTGACCAATTAAATGGTTCTGTTCATAAAAATGAAAGTGTTGGTTGGGAATCGAACCAAGGACTAGGGCCTTGCAGCAAAGAAATAGGTAAATAGTGCATGCCTCAACTGGCACTGTCACCAACTGAACATAACGTTGAATATTCTCTAATACTGTCGACAAATATTGATGTATATATTCTAATTTAATAATTTTGGATAGTTTTTCTCTGGGGGCGCAACATACTTTCTGGGGGCATGCCGTCCCTTGTCCTCTCCTAGCTACGCTTATGTTTATGTCTACATTTACTGTGAATTGATTCCAATTATAATCTTATTTTTTCAGTTTCCGATAACAAACTGGAACAAGCTGCTGTTCACGTGAAATACGGTCAGATAGCAGAGTGCACTTGCGACCTGTACGACATCGAGGATCCTTGCATTAAACACATAGCCACTGAAAAACTACGGTACTTCGAGGATGTCATGAAAATTATGCAAGCGTATTCAGATGATTACGTGGAAGGACCTGAGTACGTTGAGGCTTTAGACCTAATTCATGAACTGTGCCCAAATGTTTACCAATGCTTTCTGGAAACCCCCCACGAACTAACTGATGAGAACTATTACTCACGATGCTTGGTAAGTGAACAGAACGTCGTGAAAACTGTCATCCAAATTCTCAAAGAAGAAGATCACCTAGTCGAGCTCTTACAAACCGAACTTAAAATTGGCGAAAAGAGATGCCTGTTTGATGATAACGAAAACGAAGAATTCAACCTGGCAATTGCGTTCTTGATACAAGAATATCCTTCTGTGTTTGTTCAGTTATCACTGGAATTCGAATTTTTCGAACTTACCGAGCTAAAACATATTGTTAATGGAAATAGAAAGAAAATCATATTTCTGTCCAAGTTGACCAGAGAGGAACTCATTGAGTATGATGAACAGTTTTCAGAACTAACACAACAATGAGGCACTTTATACTTTATGCTGATTTATTTATACATTTATTATTTTATATATTCTATTTTTACATTCAATGTCGAATTCTAGTATTGTTACCTTCTTTGATTCAATAATAAATGATTGAAATTTCATTTGTTTCTTATTTTTATGCGAATAGCTTGGGGATATGTTCATGATTCTTGATTTTGCGATTTTATTGTAATTAAAATATAAAAAAAATTTTATTATCAAATTTCCTCTCACCTGAAATTCTACTGATGATGAATGAAAATACATTTAAGCTTACTCACTCACCCGTAATTATTGTTACAGCGAATAAAAATTTATTGAAATTTCTTCAGACGCTTGAAATGTCTTTACTTGCCTTAAATTGTGGCGAATCAAAATTTTCAAAGAAAATATTTGTAGATATTGTGAAATGAATTTTTTTCTACTTGTTTTCCGAGTATATAGTGTAGTCAACAAGTCCCTTTTTTGTTCAACTTTTTTCAGCAGTCTCAGAAAAATATGAACAAGGTGAATTCGATTCGGAATAGAATGTAGATATTTTTTGAAAAAACAAAGTTCCGCTCACGAAAATTGTAGAAGTTATAAACAATTTACTGAAATAAAAAAGAGGGGTTTGGTTTGTTGCAAATATCTCAAAAACTAATTGAGATTTTTGATATCTAAATATATATTCAAAAAGAAAAGAAAATTTCTTAAAGGAAAGTTTCAACTGCCGGAACTTTAGGATCAATAATTATAATTTTCTCAGAAAGATAAAAATACGGCCGAAAACGGGCTAATCTGGCTTACGCAAAACATTATTTAACCATATTAAATACAAACATTAGAAAATTAAAAACTTCAGGCACTAACTGGATAGTTGAATGAACAATAATTCGGTGGCAAAAAATTCTTATCACGATTTTTCATATAATAGTTAATCAATAATTTTTTGCTGCTTTAACATGAACATTGCAAATGTGATAACTGTTGAACTGTAGATCTGAGATTTTTTAGAGTTAGTTTCGAAAAGCTACTGAATAGATTCTTGTTAATTTGTTTATAACAATTTTTCATACAATAGAAGACGAAAATTGAAACAAACTATTGACAAGCAGCTTTCGATCATAAAACACGGATCATTGAAATTATTCAAAAAAAATTTTTTTATTTTGCATCTACGAAAATTGTTAATAAAAAACTGAATATTTTTGAATTTTTTCAACGGGGATTTACTCCGAAGCCTTTCAAAAATAGCTCCAAGGAATCAGACCTTTAGCTGGATAGTTATAACAGTTCGTGTTCAAGCCCATAAAAGTTAATAATTTACTATTGCATAACTAATTGAAAAATCGTGATAAAAATTATTTGCCACCGAATTATTGTTCATTCACCTATCCAGTAAGTGCCTGAATTTTTTTGTTCATAAATATTCATCTTCAATAAGGTTAAATAATGTTTACTGTTAAAGTGTCCAAAATGGGCGTGACTTGCGCAAGCCAGATTACCCGTTTTCGGTAGTATTTTTACCCCTCTGAGAAAATTATAAATATTGATCCTACAGTTTTGAAAGTTCGGACTCTGTTATAGGAATGTTCCTCCTCTTTTCGAATTTTTTTTTAGATATCAAAAATCTCAATTAGTTTTTGAGTTATTTGCAGAAAACCAAACCCCTCTTTTATCTTTCAGTAAATTGTTTATAACTTTTACAATTTTCGCGAGCGGAACTAAATTTTCTTCAAAAAATTCAATGATCTTCATCATTGCTTTGAAAAAAGTGTATATCAACTCAACAAATAAAACTTATTAATTTTTGATGATAAGATTTAGAGAACAGTCGATCTAATATTGTTCTCATTTGTTTAGATAGACCTACAATTATTGTCCTTTTCGATATTATGATTAGCTTGAGTTTCATACCAGGCCAATAGTTTAGTCAACAAGTGATTTTATGTTCAACTTTTTTAAGCATTCTCGAAAGAATATGAGCAATGTAGATGTGTTTTGAAAAAAATAAAATTCCGCTCGTGGAGATTGTAAAAGTTATAAACAACTTACTGAAATAAAAAAGAGGGGTTTGTTTTTTCACAGATATCTCAAAAACTAATAGAGATTTTTCATATCTAAAAAAAGATTCGTAAGTGGAGAAAATTTCCTCAACCAAAGTTTTCACATTCCAAACTGTAGGACCAATGTTTATAATTTTCCCAGGGAGGTGAAAATACGACCGTAAACAGGTAATCTGACTTGCGCAAGTCACTCCAATTTGCTACACTTTAGCGATAAAAATTATTTAATCATATTAAATATGAAAATTGAGAAATGAAAAAATTCAGGCACTTACTGGAAAGTTGAATGAATAAGAGTCCCATGGCACAAAAATTTTATCACAATTTTTTAATTAGTTATATAGTAGTTAATTAATAGTTTTTAACTGCTTGAACATGAACATTGTACGTGTGATAACTGTTAAACTATAGATCTGAGACTTTTTTTTCTTGGTGCTATTTTTGGGAGACTTCAAAACAGATCCCTGTTGAAAAAAATAAGAGCTGCATGGACATGGCTCTTTTAAATTTTCATCTCCTATTTTTTGAAAAATTGTTGTAAATAAATGTGTTTCTTATAAGAGACTTGAAATTTTTTATTTACAGTTTAATTAAAGTTTTCAAGTAACTACCTACATTGATAATGAAAACTGAAAAATAAAATTCTTTACATTTTTCCAAGGGGATCTAGTCTGAAGACTTTCAAAAATAGCTCCAAGAGAGGAAAAAATGCACCGCCTCTAGAGTTTAACCGTTATTGCACTTGCAATGTTCATGTTCAAGCAGCAAAAAATTATTAATTACCTAATGCATAACTAATTGAAGAATCGCGATAATAATTTTTTGTTGCCGGATTATTGTTCATTCACCTATCCAGTAAGTGCCAGAATTTTTTCATTTCTTAATTTTCATATTTAATATGGTTAAATAATGTTTATTATTAAAGTTTTCTAAATGGGAGTGACTTGCGCAAGCCAGATTATACGTTTTCGGCCGTATTTTCACCCCCCTGGGCAAATTATAAAGTTTGGAGAGTTAGGACTTTCTCTTAGGAAATGTCCTCTTCTTTTCGAATCTCTTTTTAGATATCAAATAACAATCAGATATTGATAAAAAACAAATCCTTCTTTTTTCCTGTAATTTGTAAATTTGTTTATAAATTTTACAATATTCGCGGACAGAACTTAAATTTTTTCAAAAAACATCTACTTACTATTACAAATCGAATTGCTCAAATTTTCCCGAGACTGCTGAAAAAATTTAAACAAAAAAGCTCTTGTTTACTAGACTACAAGATCATTGCATTTGAAAAGGTAAGTCACTAGAAATCTTGTATTGAATTTGAAAATTTCAATATATTTTGGAGAATAGATTCGCATTTTCATTCCCTGCTTCTGCAAGAATTGACTAATACTTCTTATATTCGCTCAAGACTAACGACGGAGCCTGTATAAGCGAGCTTGTTTATTTTTCTTTCGAGATAATTTTTTTCTCGAAAGTATATTTCTTATATCTCATCTTACGAAATTGTATCTGAATAATTTATTTCAATAAAATGGACATATTTTTTCAATGATCAAGTGAAACATATATGAATTTCGTAAAATATCATTACATCTGAAATCAAAGCAAAAATTTCACGTCTTCTCAAAGCTCCAGGAAAATAACAGATATTCAAGAACATTTTCAGTTCAGTATTTCAATCTGATTTCACATAAAAAAGTATTTCACATAAAGTAGTATGAGATCGTAACTTATCAGTTTTTTGTATTTTAATGACATTTTAAACATATAATACATAATTATTTTTAGAACTATATCAAAATGTTCAGTATATAAGGCAAGCTGTCATATTTTTCTGTCTTAAAGGTATACTTTTCCTATTTATCTAATCTTTATCTGACTAATTTTCAGAGAATCTTTTATGAATTTCAATATATGTATCTTATCACTGTATGTGAAGAGTTTTTTAAAATGAACCTTCTGATGAATTGAATTATTATATATTTAATACTTTCATGGATCATATAATTTTCCATCCTATCTAGGGTAACGAAAATTATTACTTTCGATTTTTCATCTTTGAAAGATGTATCACTACATGAAACGAAATTTTTCGAATCGATAATTGTTGTTTAGTCTTTTTACATTGTTTTTTCTATATTTATTATACCGTGATTCATAAGTCTGTGAAAATTTCAGGAAATATATTCACGATATTTTTTATAAATTAACAGGATCAAAGTTGTACGAGCAAAATTGGTTTCCACGAAAACAACTTATTTTAAGTTCTCTCTGTCAAAGTATTTTGCCAGTGTCAGACGTGTTTTTATATTGCTGCACTAATTCTATACAAATCTGAGAAATATCTGCAAAATACAACGATTCAAACACTAATAAGTTCGTTACAAAGTATATTATAGAGGACAGCAAAGGTATAATTCCATTTTCAAGTTCTTCTTACAAATTTTGAAAAAAATCTTCATATATTTCAGATTTGCGATGAAGAAGAACGTTGCTCCCATTTCGGGGAACCAGAAGCACCATGTTGATAGGTCTCTATCGCATCAACCCGCTAATGGTAAGATTTCTTCAAATTTTACAAGAAATTGTTTGACTTTTTTTTGACGTACATGAAAAATGTCAGATCCTGACAAAAAATAAATCAATTCATATCAGTACAACAATTTCTTATTTTCCAGCTGGTGACTTCAGCGCAGAACTCGAAACAACTCAGAAATTCGTTTTGGGGAGAAAGTCATCATTGCGCCAAGTTGAGGGAAATGACAAGCCCCGTTCGAGCGTCCACTTCAATGATACCCTAGGTAATGATCAATATATAACTCTTTTATGGTCTAAAGAATAACTTAGATTCATTCAAAATTTATCCACAACTACATCAGAGGGTCATTGCGAAATACCTTCGAAAATATACAGGGTGGTCATATTAAAACCAGCAGTACATCCATAGAAATCTTCATAGTTTTTTTCATGAGAAATTTCTCCATACTGATTATCTAAATATTCTTGAATTAATTGTCATTATAGAGCCACATCATCAAAAATAAAACCTTACTTAATTACACACAATTTATAGAATAAATTCAATAATTTCAAAGTAGAGATAGGAATAATAACCTTATTTCTATTGCTAAGAAATATAACGAAACATGAACATATATTTTAATTGAATAAAGTCGAAGGTCTCAGGAATCTATGAGAGATAATATTATTTTGATTTCCAAAATAATATATTATGAATATAAGAATCTTTTTCCATGCCTACTCCTGATAAAAAACTCCTTTTTCTAAAATGAAATAATTTGTTATGTTCAGTTGTCTCAAGCTATATCAACAAATTGTTGATAAATGGACTCGAAATCAATAAATAATACTTTCTTTATCAAGTCTCAGAAACAACGATTTTTTTTATTATAGATTGCATCGACCCAGCTGGAATAACACACTTTGGTGCGAAACCTAAATCCCTACTTCAATCCAAAAGCTCAACACGTATGGGTGATGATCAATGTCATAATCTGACATCCAAAAGACCAACGATTCATAAAAATTCAAACAAGCTTGATGCATCCCGATGTGAAATGTATCTTGATGCCCCAAAATCAAATGCCCTTATTACTGAAAATTTTGATGGAATAAATCTGAAGAAGTCAAAATCGGTTCCTGCAACTAGAGTAACCGTCATTGCGGATCATCCGAAACCAAAACAAACATGTACGTAAAATATAATTAAAGTCATACTAACTTACGTGATAACTCCACCATTCAATTGATTGAAAAAAGTTCTTCAAAGCTAATATGCATATTGATATATATATATATATATATATATATATATATATATATATATATATATATATATATATATATATATATGTTTACATATATGTATATAGTATAGAGTCAACAATATTCTTAGGGGTTTACATAGACCAATACTTAAAAAGTGGACTAGTCATATTGATTATTTATCTCGCAAGCTCTGTTAGGGTTGGATATGGTATTTGTTTATTGTCAAATTATTTAAATAATAAAAGTTTGAAGATGGTATATCATGCAAACTTTGAGTCGGTTTTAAGATATGGGATCATATTTTGGGGTTCTAGTTCAGAGGTGCAAAGATTGTTTGTTATACAAAAGAGAATTTTAAGATTAATATCAAAATTGAAAGTTCTTGATTCATAAAGAGGAGTATTTGAAAAAAATGGTATCTTGACAGTCTATGGTATTTACTTGTATGAATGCCTAATATTTTTCTTCATAAACAAACCTAGCTTTGCTATACATATGACAGACCATAAGTATGAGGCAAGAACTCTAAATTTTAATTATCCTAAGCATAGATTGACCTGAACTGAAAAACATACTTCTTATATGAGTATAAAAGTATATAATAAGTTACCGGATGAAATCAAGAAAATTACCAACTTCAATTTATTCAAAAAGAAAATGAAAGATATGCTCATTAAATTAGAATCCTACTCCCTGCTAGAGTATCTGAATTGATGATTGTTTCATGCTCAGTAGGGGTGGGAAAGTTTCTTTTTTGACATTGTTTAGTTGTATATGTAGAATTAAATGTTGTAGATGTGCTTTACATGCTTCAAAATAAAGATTGTTATTATTACTATTAATATTATATATATATATATATATATATATATATATATATATATATATTTATATATATATATATATATATATATATATATATATATATATATATATATATATATATATATATATATATATATATATATAATTCAACAATTTCTCATTTTCCAGTTGGTGACTTCTGTGCAGAACTGGAAAAAACTTTGGAGAGAAAGTCTTCCTTGCGCCAAGTCGAAGGAAATGACAAGCCCCGTCCGAGCGTCCACTTCAATGATACCCTAGGTAATGATCAAGACATAACTTTTTACTATTAAAAAAACAACTCAGATTCATTCTAAATTTAACAACAACTAGATCAGAGGGCCATTGGGAAATACCGTTGAAGGTGTACACAGGGTTATATTAATGCAGATCCATAGATATCTTCAAATTTTTTAAATGAGTAGTTTCTCCATGTTGATCATCTGAAGATTTTTGAATTAATTCTCATTATTTAACCATATCATTAAAAATAATACTTAACTTAAATACATACAATTTATCAAATGAATTTAATAATTACAAATTAGAGATAGGAATTATAACTTTATTTCTACTGTTCAGAAATAAAATGAAATGTTATTCCTCATCAACAACAAAACTAGCATTTGAATGGGCGAAGTGAAAGATCAGAGGAATCTATAAGGGGAAATAGTTTTGTCATTTTTAAAATAATATATTATGAAGATGGGAACCTTTTTCCATGCCTACTACTGATGAAAAAACATTTTCCCTACAATGAAATAATTTCCATTTTAATACAAAACGAACGTGTAATGTTCAGTTGTCTTAAGCTATATTAACAATTTATGAAATTTAGTCTCAAAATCGATAAGTATAACAGGTACTTTCTTTATCAAGTCTCTAAAACAACTTTTTTTTTTCGATTATAGAATGCATCGAGACAGCTGATCTAACACACTTTGGTGGGAAATCTAAATTCACAAGCACAACACGTATGAGTGATGATCAATGTCATACTCTGACATCCAAAAGACTAACGATTCATAAAAATTCAAACAAGCTTGATGCATCCCGATGTGAATTCTATCTTGATGCACAAAAATCGAATGCCTTTATAACTGAACATTTTGATGGACTAAATCTTAAGAAGTCAAAATCAGTTCCTGCAACTAGAGTAACCGATATTGCTGTTCATCCGAATCCAAGACAAAAATGTACGTAAAAAATCATCAAAGTCATAATAACTTCCTTGATAATCGACCATCCAGCTAATGTATATATATATATATATATATATATATATATATAAATAAATATATATATATATATATATATATATATATATATATATATATATATATGTATATATGTATATATATATATAAATATATATATATATATATATATATATATATATATATATATATATATATATATATATATATATATATATATATATATATATATATATATATATAATATAATAAATAATATAAAATATATAACATTCAGTATATTTCATATCATATTTTTGAAATAAATAATTTCAAGGGGAGCCTGCAAGAATTAACGAAAATGATAATATTACCCACAAGCTCAGTTCATTCAAACTCAGCGAAGACATAAAACCACATTTCGCGGACGCAAATTTGAACATCTATACCATTGAAAAATGTGAGTAATTCCTTAATCACTTGAATATTGTCAATTATTGTTCAAAATTTATAATTAAAAGCTCTGCTCAATTTTATTCTATTCATTTTCAGTTGAAACGAAGATAAGTGACTGTTCCAAAAGTAAGATCTATTTCAATTCAATTTATACAATATTTTCCCTTCATCCAAACTGTGAAGGAATATTTTTTCAATAGAAAATTCCATTTTTATGTGGTTTCGGTTAATATGACAAATTTCAACTTCTCTGTAATTTCTGCAATTGAAATGACCCTGTTTTATAAATATGATAGTATGACACGTAGAATATATGTTTCTAGGTAGCATATTCTGCTCTTTTCATATATTTTTTTCTCAACTTCTTCATGAATTATTGTTAACCATAAAATGTAGTTTATCGAAGCAAATAATTCAATTTTTTATCCGGTTACAAGATGGTAATTTTGAGAGAAATAACGTTGCATCAATTCTTCTTTCGATGTTACATACAGAACCTGAAGACTCTATTCTGGCAGAAATAGCATACGTGAAATATTTCCAAATTATATCTGACTCTTCACCTTTAGCATCAATATAAAGAAATTAATGAAAAGGTATCAGATCTGTACGTTAATTTTTTGCATGAAACATTTAGCACACACGTCCGATTCGAAAACTGAAGATCAAAAGACGACAAATGAATTTTCGAAAACATCAAGAAAGTCCGACATGAAACAGAAACGCTGCCGTAAAGTGTCCTCGTTACCAAAGCCCAGTACCACAAGCGATGATCATTATGATGAATTTCATGGTGAGAAATCTCCAACTCAGAAACTAGCAACGTTAACAACTAAACTCAGCATTATACGCCGTAAGTGAATTTTCTTCTTTACTGCAACTTCGAAATGAAATATGGACAGATTAGGCTTTTATATTTTGTTTTCTTCTACCTTACTACCTTTAATCATATAAATACGTAAAATTAATTAAGACACAGATTTATCGATATAAGAAATAAAATGAAAACTGTACTTCAAAATGGTAGGTACTGTAAATTTCATCAATTTATGAATTAATCCACTTAGTGTTTTGATGAATATTGCTAAGTGTAAGTGGATAGCCCAAAAAATTTATAATTGCAACTAAATACTTCCAAGACATATTTAAACTTTCGAACTTTGATTGGTCTTGAATGAATTTCTTGATTTTTGTGAATTTTCAGAGCCCACAATTGAATCGACAACTCAAGTCCAAGAAGGAAGTGATAATGTTCGTGCAACATCAAGAGCTTCAACTAAGTCTCAACAACACATACGTCAAATGTCTCCGATACCTGGCCCCAGTTCTAGAAACGATGATTATTATTATGATTTTCCGTGTGAACCTGGTGAGAAATTTCCCATTGTTATCTATACAAGCCAACGCTAAAAAATTACTGAGTTTTACCTATACAGGATGAACCAAGTACGTTTTCGGCTCTGATTTCAAAAGGACTTCTAGTCAGATTAAGCTTCAGTTTTTTTGTATATAAACAAGTGGCCTTCTAGCTTCCTGCTGATTATCCACTTAACTCGATATTTTCCTTCTTTCAGAGAATTGAAGGCTTTTAGAAATACTTGATAAATTTCGATATGTACCTACTTCGCTAGAAAATTATATAGGTAGCATTACGATAGAAGCTATGGGCATAATTAATTCAGGGAAAATACAGCTCAAATATGTTTGATATTTCTCTTATTCCTTGGTGAAAAGTCTCTTAATATTTATTTGAAGAAATGAGTTTTTCTATGTGGCAAAGTTTGACGATAATATACCAGATTTACTCAAAATTTTTTTCGATTTGCTAGCTAGACCATTATTAAAAGTTTAAGAAATTTAGTATAATTGGCTAGCAACACAAAATAAATTTTTCAAATTTTTCATTTGACAAAAACCTTATCTGCAAAAGAATATTCTAGTGAAAATGTTAGATTTCAAAGAAAATTCGACAAATTAAAACAATGGTTAATAATAACAATTTACTCATTTATTAAAAGAAATAACGCATGTCGCACGTTTCGGTGGAACTTCACTTCAGATGCTAATAGCAAAACTGTTTTGTTATTAGCATCTGAAGAAGGTGAAGTTCCACCTAAACGTGCGTCATGCGTTATTTCTTTTAATAAATGTGTAGTTTATTATTAGTAACCATTGTTTTAATATGTTTGAAAATTCAACAAAACTGCATGAACGTACGCAAAACAAAGATGAAAAGTGAACACGCTTTTTCAATGTTCACTTGAAAGAGTACGATATTTTATGTTTTTGTAGAGTGTGATCATTTTATTTACAAGCACTGTTAATGAAAATGTTCTCCAAGAACATTATTTTCATGGAGAAACATCATACAAAGCTACGTAGTTTTAATCGATAGAATAAAAGAGAAAAGGAGACTCTAGATGAACGTAAAGTTTTTAAACAAATGATACAAAGCAAGCAATGAATTTTAAGAAATATAATACTTCAAACTCCAACATTGATATTTTATATTTAATCTTTCTTTCAGTTACTGAAAATCGACCCCATGAGAAAAAAGCACAATCAGTACAATATAATCCAAACGAAAATGTGGCTGCTATTATTCCTTTCGATTTCTTGAATCAATATTTACACGGTAAGTATCGCAATTTTTATCATTACTTCTGAAAATGTGAGAGTTTATCATTATCTGAAAATTAGAGGATTCCAATCCGAAAAATAAGGATCGAATTTATATTAAAAAAGAAAATTAATTTGGAAAAAAGGATTTTGGGATTTTTGAAAAATTCTTCACAATTCTCTTTTTTATTTTCTTGTTGTTCTTTTCTCACTATTTCATGATTTACTAGAATTAATATATGAATACTGGTGAAATAGATAAGATGGTATTCGATATCCATTTTTTTTTAAAAGTTGACCCATTTGCCCCCATATTCTTTTTCAAACGTTCCCAATGAATATCTAACTTCTGAGAGTGGGTTAACTGAACAATGAAAATTAAGATTATTGGATTATTCATAACGTTTAATAGACGTGTTATTGTCTGATTAATTTTGAGAAATTTAAACGAGAAAAAAATGTATATCGTTATGAATTTCTATTCACATAGATTATATATTAATTCACCTCAATTTCATTCGACTTTCATCGTTTGAATATTTTCAAAAAATATTTTTCGTTTTTATCCTCATTTTTTTAAAATAATATAGAGATTTTTTTGACAATGGAATTTTTTTACTGTTATCATTCATACGGAAGTCTTTATTTGCTGAATTATAATATTGTAAAGTTAGCAGAGGACATTTTTTTGACTTACTAGGGATTTTCCGACAGGTAGGATAACATTCTTAGATGTTTGACTAAAAATTGTAATTTGTATTGACGCAGTCACTAGAAACAAATTTTTTATTTGTTGAGATATGCTTATTAACTAAGGAGGGTATGTGTTAACCAGATTTAAATGATTCGCAAAGGTTATTCTGAAATATCATCATCATAATCATAACTCTAGGCAAAAATAACATCTAACTACTCATAGCTCAAACGTTTTCTCAAAAAAATACTTCAAACCGAAAATTTATGTGATATGGTAGTAAAAGTTTTCGCCATCGTTGATAAAATATTCGTATATTATATATACAGGGGCGTAATCATTTTTTCTGGGGGGAAAGGAACGATGGTTCGGCTTGATCAAAAACTCGTTTTGTTCTCAATCATGAAGTGATAGTTCAAGTCACAAGAGATATGTATATATATATATATATATATATATATATATATATATATATATATATATATATATATATATATATATATATATATATATATATATATATATATATATATATATATATATATATAATGATTAATATCTATAATGGTCGCCAATTAAAAGGTTCAATTTCTTAGGGAATCGGCCTAGTTTCCACCAATGATACTTTGTTTTCTTTGCAAAGTTTTCGGATTTATTTTAATCCTTCTTCAGGGCGTCTACAAAATATACAAAGGACACTTTTACAAATAATGAACCAACAACATTGTGTCAACTTTACAATTCAAGGAATTTAACTTACTGAATATTGAGGTTTAGGTGTTCTCACATTTGTAATCAGTGAAATTATATTATTACATGACTCATTTTATTAGATTTAATTTTGACTTAGAAAATTGTAATTAAGGTGAAAACCTCTTTTTGATAGTTGTTATTGTGTTAAAGCTGAGTTTGAATTGTTCAAGCTTTGATTGTTAAGGAATTTTGTTTACATGCAGCGTTTTCTTGGGAATTTTAATGTTAACAATTAAAATAAATCCGAAAGCTTGGCAAAGAAAACAGAGTATCATTGGTGGAAACTAGGCCGATTCCCTTAGAAAATGAAACCTATATATATATATATATATATATATATATATATATATATATATATATATACAGAGGCGCCGACTTAAGTAAAATATTCGGGGGGCTCAAAACCCCCCCCCCCCCTGTCCCCGGAAAATTTTCTGATAGTCATATAATCAACATTAGAACACCGAAACCTCGACTCTCGATAACTCGACACTTGAAAAACGAAACAATACATAAATACGCACGGTATTTTCGTGAAAAGCTAATATAATTTACAGCATTAATTATGCTTATAGACTATTACAGAGCAGTAAATAAATAGCTCTGGAAAGACTGAAATTATATTTTAAATAAATCCGTAACTATCATTAAAATAATGAAACATGGAATATTGATGTCGCACCTTGAGCACTTTGAGTAATAAGTGAAATAGCTAATATAAGCTTACTTTAGATAAATCTCAGGGTTCTTAAAATAAAAACAATACCTCAAAGTTAAGGCTCTTATGTGTATGCGCAGTCTTTCAATGGCTAGGTCATTTTTGCAACACTCACTTGATTTTTCAAAATTTGTTTCACCTCTGTTCACTAAAAGCAAGCACTCTTCATCAACTGCAATGACCTTTTCCCTATGTGAGCCCTGTTGATGCAAACAGCTCAGTAATGATAGATTACACAGTTTCACAAACTTCAATGTAAAGAGCTTTGTAGTATGCCTTTGGGGTTTTGAAAGTGTGCGGTGAGCTGGCTTTGTTGTCTTCATTCTTCTTCGATAAACGTCGATTTACAAAGCATAATATAACTTATAATTATCTCAAATTATTGGGGGGCTCAGCCCCCCCAAACAAATTTTTGAGGGAGCTCGGGCCCCCTCAGGCGCCATGGAGTCGGCGCCTATGTATATATATATATATATATATATATATATATATATATACATATATATATATATATATATATATATATATATATATATATATATATATATATATATATATATATATATATATATATATATATATATATATATATATATATATATATATATATATATATATATATATATATATATATATATATATATATATATATATATATATATATATATATATATATATATATATATATATATATATATATATATATATATATTCGGGTGGTGTGCCCACCCCTGCCCCTGCGAGTTACGTCAATGTATATATTTACAATTCATGTTGATTAGTTTCTATTGTAAATATTTTTTTTCAGTTTTCGAACATAATCTTGAACGGGTTGCCGTTCACGTGAAATATGGTCAGATAGCAGGGTGCACTTGCAACCTTTACGACATCACAGACCCTTGTATCAAACACATAGCAACTGAAAAATTACAGTATTTCGCGGAAACCATGGAAGTAATGCAAGCATATTCAGATGTTTACGTAGGGGGACCTGAGTACTTTGAGGCTGAAAACCTAATTCAAAAACTGTGCCCAAATGTTTACCAAAGCTTTCTGGAAACCCCTCACGAACTAACTGATGAGGATTATTACGCGCGATGCTTCGTAAGTGAACAGAACGTCGTGAAAACTGTCATCCGAATGCTCAAAGAAGAAGATCATCTAATTGAATTCCTACAGATTGAACTTAAAATTGGCGAAAAGAGATGCCTGTTTGATGATGACGAAAACGATGATTTCAACCTGGCGATTGCATTCTTGATACAAGAATATCCTTCTCTGTTTGTTCAATTATGTCTGGAATACGAATTTTTCCAGCTTTCTGGGGAAAAATGTATAGTGAATGAAAATAGAAAGAAAATCATGAATTTGTCCAAATTAACCAGAGAGGAACTCATTGAATTTAATGAACAATTTCCACAACTGAAACAACAATGAGGTCTTTATACAAATTTATTTATACATTTATTATTTTATATATTCTATTTTTACATTAAATGTCAAATTCTAGTATTGTCACCTTCTTTGATTCAATAATAAATGATTGAAATTTCACTTATTTCTTATTTTCATACGAATAGCTTGGGAGTTCATAATTTTTGATTGTGCGATTTTCTTGTATATAAAACTATAAATAAATTTATAATCAGAATATAATTCAAATTTTTGCACTCGCTTGAAATTCTACTTACCGATTCTAAGCAGAATTACTTTTGTTGACACAAATTATTACGAAGAAATAATTTATTTTCTCAAATAATATTCTTATGGAACAATTCGCCGCTATATTTTCCACTCCCAAACACGAAGAGTGCTGGCATTCGGAAAATTCAGTTTGTTATTGAGAAAAGATGAATCTTTGCAGAAAAAAATTGAGTACAGCTGATAATTTGGTATCTGGGGTTGTTTTTGCGACAAAAAAAAACTACCATACTTCACACTGATTAGGCGATACACCATAAGGATAACAGGCATGATTTTATATATTTAATTCTTACTCCGCGTATCTTCACGCTGAGAGAAAAATTCAGTGATACAAATACTAGCAGGTATTTGCAACTGTGAAAACCTTAACGCCACCAAGAAGACATTGTAGGAGATAACTATTCCCTGCATACATCAGAAAGCAGGAATCTCACTGGGAACACATGTTCCCAGTCCTAATAAAATATAAGAAATGAGAATATTTCGAAAAATCATAGCATTTTATTTTTCAATTATGTATAATACTTATGTATATCTATATTCAAAATTTGTGAATATATGTTAGAAAAGTATTCCCATCGATTATATGCGACTAACTAATCTAACTAAATGTATTTTCATGTGTCGTTTGAATTATACTCTCCGCTATTCTTTGCTAAATCTACGTATAAAATGTTTGCTGACTCTGTAGAAAAACTGTTGTTCTTCTACTGTATTTCTCGAAACAAAAACTGCCATTATCGAATTGATTTTAAAACCTATATTCACATGATAGTAAATTAATTTTGTTATAATATGTGCCTTGGAATATAATCAAATGATTTATTCCCATAATGGACGAAGCATGTTCTCAGCCTTTGCTGCACTTTCACCATATCCGGACACGGAGGCCTCAAATGTTTATATAAAATATTCAGTGCTTCCAGGTACAATTTGATAGCTTCTGGATACTGACCATTTTCATAAAGGTGTTCTGCATTTGGTAAAACTGTTTGAAGATTCTGTAATTGAAAATCGTTTGATAGCAAAATTGATTATTAATTATTAAATTCATCTAAAAGTATAATATTCTTGTGTGGTACATATACAGGGTGTTTCATCAATAATTATATATATTCATAATAAATATTTCAATTGGAAATTTAAAAATATGATGATTTAATACCAGAGAAACTATGGAACATTCTGAGTTACAGGGTATCTTTTTCTTCATCAAATTGTTTTTCTGCAAGTACTTCAAAACTATTTGTCGCATCCTTATCATACTTAGCAGGAAGTGTAGCTATTGTACACCGTACTGAAAAATGTTGAATAAAAATTTCTGGCTACTTCCAACGTCACACGAGAAAGTCAAGGGACAAGATAACCCTTCCTAAATTCTACGCTACTAGTGAAATTTTCGTTTTAGTATAAATTTTATATTGTTTACTATCCATGTAAATAAACTTTCCTTTGGACGTAACGATGTATTCATTATTTTCTGAGATATTTCAAGTTTAACAAACAGCATCAAAGTTATTTTGTTTTTAAGATGACTACATGTCAGTATATTTTGAAGTATTGCATTCATAACTTACATTGAAATCGTTAATTTTTCAGTAGCAGTACTTACCATCAAATTTTTCAGTATTGGAAAAAGATTTGTGCTGTTCCCACAGTACTCACAAACCAAAAATGGATTCATATCTATTTTGTTTATCACGAAAACATAAGGGCATTTTTCTTTAATGCAACTTATTCTGAGCTCATTTTCATCCATTTTTTCCAGTAGCGGCCAATATTCTGTACAGGGTGGACACAAACATTCAAACCAATACCGTTGCTTTAGAAACTGTTGCCGAAATTCCCTTTTCATAGTTGTGTACATAGGTCCATAATTTTCGTATATAATTTCCCCTGCTCTTATAGGTTTTATTGTTCTTACAGTCAACTTGTTTCCAATGTTGTACCTGCAAAAACATCCGTAAATATTTTGTGAAAGTGAATTAAAATATACTATATATCAATACGTTGAAACCAATCTTTGTACCCCTTTCTCAGCATATTGAGGATACGGAGTAGTGTGAGATTTGGCATTAGTTAAAGTTTAGTTAGAGATGGAGTGCAGGAGCTAAATCTTTTATATATTGTGAGTTAGAAATACATTTATTGAATTTTTGAAAAATCAGTTTCGCCATTTTGTATAATTATTGTTTTCATGAATAAACAAACACTCGGTTTGTTCCCCCAGATGCAATGTAACATTTTATGCATTATATGTTCGCTATTCCTCAAGATCTATTCAATAATGCTCACCTGACAATACTTGGATCACAGGAATGGTTGAATAGAGCTGCTGTGGGATATAGAGCACCTCCAATACATTCAAGTTTGTAACACGACTCATTATCATTTTCTTTCACCTCCTTCGGATTTTTCAGTTCGGCAATTTCATGACAGTTAAACTGAAGCAATTCCAAATGTCGCAGGATTAAAGCGGCTACAAAAGATTCTTCTTCACTTAAATTGCTGTTTTGAGCATTTTTATGGAAATAATCACTGGTTTTGAGTAGTTCAAGCAGATATACTGACATCAATGAATAGTGTAACAATTCTTCTTTATTTCTTGAAAATTCGTTTCTGCATAAAAAAAACACTGCATTGTAGTCCTCAGCTCTATAAGGATTTATTTTCTTGAACGTTTTCTTGCAATTATCTTTGAAAAAATCACGGAGTAATTTTCTCTTTGCCATGAAAAATTCCGAATCTTTTTGAGTTATAATCCTTAAAGCTAAAAAGCAATTAATAGAAGCACCAGATTCAACTAAAGTTTTCTGAAATGCGCATTCATACTTATGATATGTTCGGTTAGCTATGCGCTCGCAATTGCTGCTACAGAAAACTACAGTTGCACAATTTCGGCAAGCAAAGATTTGTGTAGTTGATATCATACAATGTTGACAATTAGTTGAAAAATGTTCGGGAGATAACACAGAACAATGAGGGTTTTCTTGGATTATAATTTGACCAGCAGGTAAATCTTCAGTAGCTCTTGCATGTCGACCTTGTACCATATCCTGCTCGTAGGAAATCTTATTGTTTGAAGCGACATATATCTCACATGGGGTAAACAATTCGTCATTAGAGGTTGATACCGAAATTTCACGGGGGACAGGTTTTTCTTTGATTTTTCCTCGAATACTTTGGATTTCTGTGATTTTATCAGAGATAGTTTTTTCATCGAATCCGCTGTATTGGAAGTAATGGAATGCTTGGCTGTAAGCTTCATTTGCTGATTTCTCGTTATGTAGAGCATCATAACATTTTGCCTTTCTGAGCCAAATTTTGTATTTAAGATGTTTCGGGTATTTATCAATCTCCATTATATAATCTATGTCGTTCAAAACTTTTCTATATTCGTGAATTTCGAAGAATGATGCACTTCTGTTCGCTACCAAAATGGCTAATAATTCTTTAGATGAATCTGAAAATCGGGTGAGAAATTTTTGATGAAATTATTTTAATAATTAGTGATATGATAATAATGACAATAATAAACATAATGTATTATTCTACAGTAAAGATAGTCATATTTGAATGCAATAAAAGGTTTCTACAAAAACTAAAGAAATAGATTCCTACCGCATCATAAAAGCATTTTTTAAAACCTTTTTAGTCGTATTTTCACCGAAAATAATAAACTATCAACAATCAGGTGTGGGAGTAGTTTTTTTATTCGTTTCAGACTTCCTGGACCAAGATTTTGAAATTCTTTATCTGGGATTGTTTCTAGGCAGAACGAAAGAATCAAAATTTGGTTGAATTTCTCCAACCGCCGCCATTTTTACGTAGGTATTTCTTGTTTTCATATTTAAATTTTTCCCGGAACATTTTGGCATCTCCAGTGGCTCTGATCAAGCAAAATAAGCTGAAATTTGGTGTTTGGAATTGTTTTTAAGGCAGAAGGAAACTGTCAAAATTTGGGTAAATTTTTTCAACCCCCGCCATATTTACCTTAAAATTTTTGGTTTCGTCGTGGTTTTTGAAAAACTACACAGCTTCTGCAGATTGAGGTAGAGGGTTGAAATTTGGTATGTGGATTGATTTCATGTTGAAATACTTAACAGTCTAATCGAAAATGGCAATTTGTTTTTAAAATGTAATTTATCACCTTTAATTTCTTTAAAAAAACTTTTTTTTTTATTTAACAACAAGGAATACAAACAGGCTGTGTTGCCCAAAACAGTATTCGCTAAATTACAATTGAAAAGATAAATACTGTATGTAATTGGCTTAGAATTTGAAATTTATAATTTGTTTTTTTTATACAATTTTATAAAATTTTACAAAAGATAAGATAAGATAAATCCCTATTCCAAAAATTTACGTTTTAAGTTTTTTTAGTTAACGGTCCTGAAGTAGAAAATCAATCTCTAAACTCTAAACTTTGTAAAACTAGGGAGAGTATTCTGCGCTACCTTAAAAATTGAAAATATACATTAGTTGAGATACAGCAACAAAAAACAAGAGATATAAATAAAATGTGGCTGAAAAGTATATTATTGAATATAAGTTTTTGGTTTTGGGCCTCGGTAGACCAGCGGTGAGCGAGTACCGCCTTGTACCGTTTGTTGACCGAGGATGTGGGTTCGAGTGCCACCTTGCTCTTGAAAAAAGTTTTTGGTTTCAATGCGAAAGGTTCAATTCCTACAAAAAGAAGCTATTTCTTATCTTTTTTAGGGTTCCGTACCCAAAGGGTAAAAATGGAACCCTATTACTAAGACTTCGCTGCTTGTCTGTCCGTCCGTCCGTCTGTCTGTCACCAGGCTGTATCACAAATTATGTATTTCTGTTGCCGTATAACAGCATCATATACTAAGAACAAAATGAAATAAATATTTAAGGGGGCTCCCATACAAAAAACGCGATTTTTTGTCTATTTTTGCTCGATATCAATAAAAGGTAACAGGTAGGCACTTGAAATATTCACAAAGTACTTAATTGTATGTTTACTTTAATAATGAATAATACAATTAAAATAAAATAATTACTTAAGGGGGCATAGTCAATGGTACGGAACCCTTCACATTTTCCAATTTAAGTAAGAAAATCAAAAATACAATAAAACAAGATATTCAAAGCTCCCAACTAAATTAAAGCTTCTAAGAATGTTCAATTGAAAAAACAAGATATTTGAAGCACCCAACTAAATAAAATCTTGTAAAAAGGTACCTAACAAATTGAAAATGTGTTAGGCAGTTTTATTCTTGTTTGATGTGAAGTAATTTAAATATATAGCTTCTATTTCTGCTTATTAGCGCGAATCATTTCTATTCAATAAATATCTGACCTGTATCTTGTGGACAGTTCATGATGCCGATATTGTACGATATGATGGCATTGCTGTAATCTTTCTTAGCGAATAGGGAATTTCCTGTCGATTTTTCTGCTTCAGCTATCTTCAAGTCTTTCTTCTTTTCTTCTAATTTCACAGAAATGGTTTTCGCGTATCGATAAATACTCCTTATTCGCGTTTCATTATCTTTAGCATTATCGAATGCCGCAATGTCATTTTCTGATATTTGTCCGATTGCATTTTGACAGTCACTTTGAAATTTACTCATTCTCACAGAAAATTAACAACTGATCAGTAGCTAGAGTTGAGAACTAAATAACAATTGCAACGTCAAGCGGGTTAAATTTAGAGATACTATTTTCGTCCCCTAGTGAGTATTCGAATTGTGGGCTACGTTTACCTACTAATTGAAGACTAAGAAACGGGCGAATGATATTTTTTCACATTATACAAGCATTCGGAAGAATATACTGCTCTTTTTGACCTAATATTGTCACGTTCATCTTTATTGAAATAGGATATCCTTATATACAAATAAGCTATAGAAAGCATAAAGTAAAAAAAAAAAGGTATGTGGTACATATTTTTTTTTAAAAGGGGATGATGGGACACAGGTGAGTATTCGCCTGTGTCCCATCATCCACCCTCATGGGATCGTAATCTAGTACATTACCCAGCAGAATATAATTTTACAATGCAATTATCATCCATATCTTATCGGGATTCGAACCCGGTACAGTCCATGCCCTAGACAATTTCCTAACCATCTGGACCACAGACGGTTGATGTAGTATATATTGAAATGATTCAAAAGACATAACAATATCTCAGAACAAAAACTGTAGCTACAGGTAATAAACACATAATAAATATCACATTTGTATTTTTGAAACAACTTTCTTCAGTTCGATTTAGAAAATGTTCAAAGATGGGCTATTTTTATTTACATTTGGTAATTTGTTGAACTGATTAAATCCCCTGAAAAATAAGGAGTTTATAGTGTTTTTGCGATTTGTTCTGTTTATATATAAATTATTATTATTACTAGTGAAATGGTGGTGAATATCATGATGGAAGACAATGTTCTGTTTGAAAAAAGATGGTCCTAAATTGTTCAATATTTTGTGTACGAATATCATTGTCAAATAAAAAAGTTTCTGGGAAACAGATTACCAATTTAAAATATTGAGCATAACAGTAATAGGAGTATCCCGACGGCACTTCAAAATCATACAATGATTCTGAAGATTTTGGAGTTGGGACAGTCTATTCTGATTGAATAGAAGATATAGGATTGAGAAACAATAGTCAAAGTGTGGCTGAGCAATAGAGTAAACTGTAATCCTTGACTCAGTTGAAAGATTATTGACAATTCTAGAAAACAAAAATAATTTCTTTATGAATATACTCAAAATGTTCATCAAACGATAAAATGTTACCCATCTGGAATCCTAGATATTTAGTTGTGATCACTACTTCAATTCTTTCATCATCAATGTTGAGGTTAATATTTTTTGAGTCATTTGACTGTATTTAAATTTGGTGTTGATCATCATCGCTTTTGTTTTCTCTACATTCAGTTTGAGTTTAATGATCTTCAAGTAATTGTTGACACTTTTTTAAGTATTATTCACTCTTTGAATCCTGAAACACTAATACATATGATATTTCTTGAGGATCTGATGAGGATCAGAAATAACGAAACAGGTTTGAAACAGCTGTTATGCGTGTGCGTTAAAAATTAGTAATCTATTGATATGTACCCTCTTAAAGCATATTGAATTTTCGAATATAAAATTCTTCGAGATATATTAAGTATTGCGTTGCTATGAGAGATTGATGTTTGATCGAAAATAACACCATACACTTCAGCAGGAAGCAAGTCGTATTCGGAATGGATTTCGTAGTAGATAAAGTTTCGGAAGATTCATTTTATGAAAATTTGTTGCTTGGAATGCCAAAAATTCTGGGTAAGTCACTTGAAATCTTCGTTACTGGTGCTCATACACAAATACAATCGAAAGATCCATATATTAATTTTACAGAAGAATTTCCAAACATTACTGAACCTTACCTAAACCGAGCATCACCTGTACAACACAATATAATTTGTGCCTGGGAACAAAAAAATAGTGTTTTACTACCAGAGGACTTGAGGTCTTTCTATGGATCTACTGATGGGATTCTGTATTCATACAAGTATCACTTGAGAGGTTTGTGAAATGGCTTTGGTTAATATTAGTTAAAATATATTTTAGGCATTTTTGTCAATAGTGGAATATTCATGAATTGAAATTGATTATTGAAAATAATTTAGCACATTTTGCTCTCCTGTTTTTCTTTGAAACTTTCAAACAGATTAAAAATAATCCATTTCTTTGAAACCGTTTGATTAAATTATAAATAATATAAATTTATATACAGAAACTATTTGAAAGAAAATTTGGTAGAACTGATTTCCTCTTCATACTTTACACTCAACACACTGAATAAAACGGTGTCATGGGACACCAGGTAGGAACGAAGTTCCTTCGGATAATATCGAAGGGCCATAATTTGCGAAAACGAAACATGTGCGTATCGGGGCGCACGATAGAAGTGTTAACTTATACAAATCCAAGTTGAAATAATTAATACTGAGATGTGGGACTAAGAGCTCTTACGAAGATTGTAAATAAAAAAATTAAAAAAGCCAGGTGTAACTTCTGGGATTCGAACACAGAAATACGGCACACCAGTGTTGAGTACTTAGACCACTCGGTCGTCAACGAAATGTAAAGAATAGACGCAAGAGTGTATATAACGAGAGGATAATGTATTGCCACGCTATATAATTGAATAAAAACATACAATATGTAGTATGTAGTTATTTTATGGAACGAATTTGTAAAGCTTTATGTTTTCATATAATTATGCCATATCTGATTCCTATCGTAATATGTTTTTTTTATGCAAATAACTTATACAAAATTATGCATTGGCGATTGACGTGGCGGAGTGGTATCAGAAAGAGAAGGGATGAGAGAAAGGAGAGAAGGGGAGAAAGAGAAAGGTATACAATATTCGCTTGTGTTAACTAAAAGCGTGACTTTCGGCAGTGTACTTTCGTCACACTTTTAGTCTCGCATATTTTTCAGTTTGGTCCCGCATCGAAATCTCTATCTCCTCCAAGACTGCCGTAAGTAACTTCGTTCCAATAATAATAAAATAATCAAAACTCTTTCAACTACTTACTATGTTTTCCTACTCATGTGAATTTCAATGTTTTTCTGAAGTTTTGAAGTAATATTTTGACATGATCGATTACTATATAGGTATCTAAATTCCGTTCCATATAATTATCGTAATAAAGGGTATAAAACTAAGTTGTGTGATATGAATTTAAATTTTCAAATTTATAATGTTCACAATAAGGAGGATAAGTGATTTATTACAGGGTATTTAAATGTTCCATTTCTACGGAAACACTTAATTAAATTGGCATCCCATGTCAAAATGGCGTCATGTATTCGAAATACTGCATTAATCTGTTCTTTGAATGGAGTAATCGGTTTTCCGGAACTATATCGATTAGGACCGCTTAGAAAAGGCCAATGTTATTGCTTAGGATCTAATTTCGTGGCTTTTGATGAGCTTTCAATATGCTTCCGATCTTCTATAAATTACCATGAGCTAAACGTGTCTGCCGGTGGCATAGTCCGCTTTTTAGAACTCACTCAAAGCATCCACAAACCTCTTGGGGGATATGCATCCCATTTTGGTCCCTCATAATCATTTTTAAAGGTCGTATGTTGAGCATCCCCAAGTAAGTCCGCTCCCGTCTACGTCTGATGGAATTTTAAATGGGAAATTGGCAATTTATTAGCACCGATTTACGAGGTTTTTTAAAAAGTCGTTATAGTTTCATCAATTGACTCAATTGAAAATTGATGTTGTGGTTCGATTGAATATATATATATATATATATATATATATATATATATATATATATATATATATATATATATATATATATATATATATATATATATATATATATATATATATATATATATATATATATATATATATATATATATATATATATATATATATATATATATATATATATATATATGTGTGTGTGTGTGTGTGTGTGTGTGTGTGTGTGTATGTGTATACCTACTTTACTTTTTTATTTTTTCAGCGTTGTTATTCCTGATGAAAAGTCTTACTTATTCAAAAACCTCATAAAATTGAATGAAATTTAAGTTCTGCAAAACCTGCTTCCTTTTATATTCAATTTCATGTAAAACTTCATGACTTTTGAGATATTCCTGTGTGATATATTCTTTGTTAAAGAGTTGGCATTTTTGAAAAACAATGACAATTTGAAAATGATTTACCGAAGTTGACCTAGGAAATCGCAAAAGTCAGTCACTAGATTATTAGTACATTTCCGAACTTAGTGTTAAAATTCATAGGGTTTTACATCAAATACAATGAAGAGATTTTGCAAAACTTGAATATTATTTCATTTCATGGGGAATAAAAAGCAATATATATATATATATATATATATATATATATATATATATATATATTTGATATGCAGAAAACTGTGAAGATGATACCATTGAAGCAAAGATCGAAATTAACAGTATAGACAATTTGAACCAGATTTATGGGTATGAAATAAACAGCAACCCAGGAGTGAATATGGATGGAGAAAGATATATTTTGAGATTAGGAGCAGAAAGTAAAGTTTTCGAACTTGCAGACCTAGATAACCTTGGAAAGGTGAAATATCTTCTTTTCTTCAATTCAAGCTTCTTGAAAGATCTGATAACTTTTAATTTTCCTATTATCTCTTGCAGGTTGTTCTGGTATATATAAATTCGAGGTATTTTCCAAATATCTGGGTGCAGACAATGAAAGCCGAATTTTATTTCTTATCGGATGATTTTACCACTTATCTAAGGATGAGTATTCACCATTTGGGAATTCCGCTATGGCAGTTTGCCTACACAGAATATGGCGTACCAGATTCTAGCAAGGTGAGCAAATTTTTTGGATTGATTGGGCCGATACATGGTGTAAATTTATGAACATATCAAAACAATAGTTAATAATAACAATTTACACATTTATTAAATGAACTAACGCATGACGCACGCTAAAGGCAAACTAGTTTGCCTTTAGCATCCATTGTTTTAATATGAGCTAATTTTCTGAAAACTTTTTTTAATTCAACTCCTGGTTTCAGATGCTATTTCGTCTAATGGTACCAGGTCTTTCACCCCTAGAAGGTAAAATAGAGCAAATGCGGAAACAATACGAAAAGCTCCAAGATGAAGACAAAACAGGCAGTCCATTGAACAGAGTTGATTTAGGAATATTCAGAGCATATTTTCGGGTACCTGCTCCAAATACTTCTAGCATAATTGAACAAGCTGATTGTTCCACACATAACAAGAAGAAAAACATAAACAAAAACCGGCCCTTAACGACTATTGTTAAAAAAACAAATATAAAAAAGTGCAAATTTTAAAGCGAATAAAACAAAAACTACAGACTACCTCTGCCTATTAAATGTACTACAGGATAAAATTGAATTATGTGCAATTAAGGGTAAATTTGGGGAGTAATACAAATTCCAGAGCTAAATCACGTTCCCATTTACGCATATGAAGTTCTCAATGGTTAGTATCTTTTATGATGAAATTTCTGGAAAACTTAGAGAAAGGGGCGTTTTAGCACTGAGAAAAACTCTTGGCAGATCAGTCAACCCCGGAGTTTGAGGATGGAACCTCCCTTATGCCAGTCAAAAGTGCTTACGCTTACTGACTAGCATTCGGGAGGTCACGAGTTCAAACCGCAGGGTCGAGTGGTTCGCCATGAGCTTTTCCCGTGAGGTAGGTAAGTCAGTGCCTGCAAACTAAGAAAGGCGAGTGTTGGACCAGTATTCATCTTCCGCCACTCCTTTCTTCCTTAAATTATGACTAAAGGAATTTTATTGTATGTAAGATACAAATGAAATGAAGATCAAAATCCAAAAAACAGTTTTTTTTAGTATTGCATTTCATTGTATCAGGTAATGATACAAATAAAATGATGATCTGCACACACAATTCAAACACAAGACCTTTTTTTAGTATTACGTCAGTGTGTGGGTGGTGCGATACACATTATGATAGGAAACTGGGCAGTGAAAGCTAAAAGGTTGAGAAACCATGCAGTAAGGGGTACATACTCCCAATTTTACCCTATACCTACCGTATAAACAAATACAGAGCATTTCATGTTTTTATGGTTTCGTTCTCTGGTTTAGTTGCTATCACTTTGAAAGGGGTAATAATAATCACATCATATCAATTCATCCATCCTTTATTCTATACTATACTATATATATATATATATATATATATATATATATATATATATGTATATAAATATATATATATATATATTTACTTTCTTTCTTACAGTAAAAAGTGTATAACTCAAATAAAACTTTTGACAAAAAGGCGGAGACTAGTTACTATTGTCATCCATTTAGTAGTTTTATCACAATCAATCTAATTGCAGGAACTATCATCTGTACTGGATTTAAAACTACAATCAATACTAAAACAAAAATCACAGTTTTACTGCAAATAGAGTGTTTCAGTTGTTAATCAAACTGAAACTATAATACATCTGATGTGATGTCAACAATATTTTTCAACTGTTCACAAAAAAATACGGCATAATAATTCCTTTAAAGAATTTACTCTGGAGTATATGAGAATGTGGTAGGTATGTGAAAAATCCGTCAGGAGACTTCAGAACTACACACCAATTATCTAACTACTAATACCTGTTTTTATTCATTAAAATAATAATAACAATTTTTGTAGATAATGAATATCCATAATCGATTAATACTGATACTTCTTATTATTCTGTAAAACTATGTTCTCTTCTAATCACAGTAGTACTTAAAATGTATCAAACTAAATAACAAATATACATAGGACCATTTGAAAAAAAAATTACTTGTAGTTCGAAGAAGCTAAAAAGAATTATTAATTAATTACATATTTTAACATATTTCAAATAAAGAAATTGAAGTTTGAAGCGCTCATACGACACCTTAGTAGTTCATTTAATTCATGAATTGCCAACAGGACTACAAAAATGAAATTTCAAGTGCTTTCGTTATATGTTATAACACCTTCCATCTTTTTCAAGAATCAATTATCTTGTTCGTAGTTATATCATGAACTGATTTGTAGAACACTCAGTGATGAAATACATAAGACACAGGCTTCTTTCATATATTATAGTTATAATAACAAAAATAATTTGTGAAAGTGAAGGTCTAGGTTTTTCTGCAGGAGAAAACGATGTATTAATATTTGGTAAAAAGGCATTATATTTTTCGGCTATTTCACTTGCAAATTGCGGAAATATTGTACTCTGTAGTGAATTCGCTAGACCTCATCCTAGAACAGCTGAATTAGAGTCAACGAATACACTGAACTTCTTCTTGTCCTTCAATTGGATTCCTGAATCGAAAGCACATGAAATTTCTGTTATTTGCCGTGCCGGCTGGTAAGCTATAGCATTATTAGTTCAAAGTCATTACATATCATTTGATATTCTTTCTACAAATTTTGTTTCCTTTTTCATTTTTGATCGAATTTTCAAATGAAAGTTAACTTGAACATCTAATTTCAACTTAAAATGAATCATAGTATTTTAGCACTTATTTCAGTTTCACACGTGAATAACTTTTTGACCAAGATGAGCAGATTCAGTCAGTTGATTTAAATATTTTTCTGAAAATAAATGATATGTTTATATGTATAGCTCAACCTCGTAGAGAGGTTTTGTATAATATTTAATGTGTTCGGAATACTAAATGAGGATAAAAAAACAGATATTGGTGTAAAGTTCACCTCAAACTACTCTGATCTGCTGTGTCACTATCTGAGATGAGATAAAGAAACTGAAATGCTATTGCTAACAGAGATATTCCCAGAAGATCTCCAAATGAGGTCAAGTATGGTATTGCTGAATTATCTGGATCAATTTTTCTCTTCCACATCCAATGGATCATAATGTATGCTACATAAAGCAAAGTCGCAACTTGCATAACTGCTGCAAGTAGATAAACCAAAACGAACCAAGTGCTTAGGGATGTATCTCCATCCTTCATATAATCAATGGTATAAATGAAAATAATATGACCTGGTAACACCATAGACATCAGCACTCTTGTGGTTCTTGAATGAGCTCCCTTTCCACAGAACGAATTCACCGGAGAAATGAAAATGACAGCTTCTTCATCCTCATTACCTTCAGCATGTAAGATACCAAGCGCTGCTTGTTTATGAAGAGCTGTTGATATTCTACTTGCTTGAACTGCAACTAAGTTCCCTCCAACTCCATTGACTAAAGGTTGAAATACTGCAATTCCTTCGAATCTAGAAACCATGAAGTCTAGAATCAAGCCTCCTATGGAACTGATGAGCATTGCTCCAACGACAGGAGTCCAACCATGGTATAACACATCTCTTGTTGCTGAATTTTTTTTGGCAATCCATACCCACATGGGTATGGCTAGAATATATACTGCTATTATGACAGGAGCGAGCCAATCTTGAGTTCCTGAAAAAAAAGTATCTCTACTTATAAAGGTGAACTTTACTTTGGTGTTGAAATAGTTAAATTAGGTCTTATGGTGATAGTAAATATAGTTTCGAACGCTTTTCCTTGAACAAATTTTTTTTAGTATCTGACAGTTGAATTAAAATGGCACTCTAACATGAACAGCTTATTGCTGACTGTAAAATCACTGGAAATCCCCCATTCTTAATGATCATACCTCACCGCTGTTAGTCAGCGATAAGTATAAGGCTCTGAGGTTTCTCATACCGCTTAAATAAAACTTTTTACGATGCCACAACATAGGAATAGGAAAGATTGTGGGAATGTTATGAATTATGATAATATATGAACACCAGACTTGAGAAACTAGTTCAGTCTTAAAGGAACATTTGATAATGGGCTAGCAAGCCGAAAAAATTGTCAAGTAAATTTGTTATTATATCGTGAAATTTTGCCAAGTATTTAATTTGAAAATATATTTTCTTCAAAATAAATAGTATTTCAATTGAAATTTACACTCATTATGTGATACTTACCAATTGAATCATATAATACTGTTGATATCATAGATAGGAGCGTAAGAGATGTGATATCTCCAAGACTAGCTGCTATTGGCGTGGCAACATTATCTGGATTGATATGAACATATCTAGACAAAACAATCACACCAGCTGTTATCAAACCCAGTACGAAACTAGCTATCGACACTGTAACCAAGCTACTGGCACATAACAGATAGGCGTGATCCAATTCAACGTCATTACTCTTTATTCCTCCCATGACAACTGCTACAACAGCTCCTAAGAATCCAACTACAATTGCTTGGCACTGAAAAATGCATTATAAGAACAATTATTCATGGCAAAAAATTGTTGAAACTCTTCTTATGAGAATGATTCGCCAAACCCGACGGCGTTAAAGAATAAAGCAGTGTTTATCAGATGCAGAAATATATAAAAGGGGCTACATACTTAACTACAAACTTGACAAGCATACATGATCAATAATTTTGTGCAAATACGAATGGAAGTATGCTTAAATCATCACCAGTTTACGCTTGGACTATTTCGAGCTCAGACGATGATACACTCGTTTTGTTCGCTATTTCCATTGTCCACAGGAGGAAAACGCAAAAGAAGAAAACTATATGTGTGGTGAATGGCAGTTAGAGAAAAAGAAAACATATTCCCATATTAATTTTCTGGGTAAATGGAAGGTATATCCGCATATTGGCATTATCACCTAAATTGGTAGTACCCACTAGTGATGTCTAGTATGTTTCATCTGTACCTAACCTAATACGACGAGAAGATTCAACTTGTTTTCTCCGCTATAATTAGATTTCTCCTACATTATTCTTCTTAAATGTATTGATCTTCTCAACAACTGCATCATTATTTGCGTTTTTACAAATCAACCTATATTTACTCAATAAGATGACATAGTTATGCTGCATATTTCTTAGCTCTATCAATTCACCAAAGTCGTGGCTAACTTTATGCTTTCGGATGGTCTTCTTCAAATTGCAAGAACTTATGTCACTTGCAGGGCTCCTCATGATTTCCTCATGATTTTCTCTCAAGTATTTGTGAGGGAATGGGGCTGCTCAAGTTATGGGATGTGACTCCTTCAGTCACATCCTAGAACACACCTGTATGTACAGGTGCATTGAGGATGGGTAAGACCCTATCATTTTATTGAAAAAAGAAGGTTAGGTATGGTTCAGAGGATGAATAATGCCCCAGCATACGCCTTTGTGAGTTTGCGAACAATGACCTGTTTATCACATGAGGAAACCTTTCAGAAAAACTCAAGGCAGACCAGTTGTCTAAAGGGTTTGAACTCGGGACATCCCGAATGCTGGGAAGCATACCTAAACGCTCGCTAACTAACTCGGTATGTGTGTGTACCAAGCACATTCCGTGTTGTACAAATAGACACGTTTTGTTTATTTTTATAAGCAGGCACGTGTTTGGTACACAGGTTCTGTTTCACTGGCGCAAGCTTGCATGATTCAAATAAAATCAATCATCGAACGGCTTACGAAATTAAAACGCTTGCGCAAAGTACTTGTTTGAAAATATTGATCATGTATGCATAGGGTTACCATCCGTCCGGGTTTTCCGGAATTGTCCTAGTTTAGGGGGCGACCGGGGGTCGTCCGGACGGGGCTTTCAAAATATTTCCGGGTAAAACCCGGACAAATTTTGTGTCCGGGGAATCCCGATTGATTTAAAGATGAGCAA
>JARQZK010000094.1:177500-207500 GCA_030704885.1 Cynegetis impunctata
ACGATAATGTCAGGCAATTTTCCATTGTCTGACGTTTCGTTAGTTCCCTCTGCAACGTTCACTAAGGCTCCTACGTTTGTGATAGGCCCAATGTCAAAGGCACTTGAGGGGCAATCGCCATCAGGATAGTCCGGAGTAAATATGTGGTTGACATTTGCCATTTTTTCTGATCCATAATTCTCTTTCCTACAAATGAAAATAATTTGAAAATATCAATAAAACTTTCTTATTGATTATCAATGAAACTTTCTTCTTAAAATTCTCAAATCACCAATATGGATTCCAAAAAAACAGCTCGACCTTAGGCGCATCCGCAGCGGTAGATTTAATACAAAACATTAGCTACAGCTTAGATTCGAAGAATTATGTAATTATCATCTTTGTAGACCTGTAAAAGGCGTTTGACCTCGTTGACCATGACATTCTACTGGAAAAAATTTTACTCATGGGCATTGTCGGAAAAACTCACAAATTCATCGAAATATTTCTGAAACAAAGGAAGCAATATATACAAATAGACCAAACAAAAAGTTCCGAAGAAAATGTAAATAAAGGAGTTCTGCAGGGGTCCGTCATGGGCCCTCTCCTCTATCTCCTGTATGTAGAAGACCTGAAAACATCAGGAGTTAAAGCCCAACACTATATGTTCGCAGATGACACAGCCCTATATTATGAGAACCCCAACTTAGAAACTCTGCAGAGCAATATAAACCAAGATCTAATGCAATTTCATAGATGGCTTCAAAACAATAAATTAATCATAAATCTAGATAAAAACAGCTCTTTTATTTCACCAGAAAAATATGAAAAGAACAACACTCAACTTAACAATACACGGAACAAAAATCTAAGAATTAAATGATTACAATTACCTCGGACTAACTATAGATACGAAACTAGAGTGGACAAAACACATTGATAATATGACTAATAAACTCACACCATTGATAGGTGCACTCAGAAAAGTAAGCCCATATTTGAATACTAGAGCCAAAAAATACGTACTCATTGCTGAGCTACTTGTTAAGTATATGGTCTAATACATCTGCCTCGAACATTAATAAAGTACAACGGCTACAAAACAGAGCCTTAAAAGCTGTATACAACTCAAGCACTTCCACAAAAGAATTATATAACATTGTCTACCTACCGAACATAAAACAAAAGAAAAAAATCGAGGACTCAAAATTGATGCATAAAATAGAAAAAAAACTACTGAAAGTTAATATTTCGCTCAAAAAAAGGGTAGAAGTACATGTTCACTATACCTAAACTACGAACTGAAGAAGAACTAACAAAGCATTACACTCCCTCATCTACCAGGCTACCACCTCCTAGAATGAACTACCTACCCAAATAAAAGAAGAAAAAGATATAAAAAAATTTACCAAAAAGCTCAGGGAACATATTATGGATAGGTCGTCAGAGCAGTAACCTCTATCAACTCACAGTTACTTTAACTCACGCATCTAATATTTTAAATTATTTGTACCTTACAAAAATATCATCTATGTTAACATCACAAATGATGATTTGTAGATTTATCTGAATAAATAAATAAATAAATGAATATATTGCCAAAGGTAATTTCGTTTTTTAAACGTTGGTTTATTCCAGGGTTTGCAACCAACGTTTTAAAGCCAAAGTTTCAAGGTCTCATACAAAAATTTATTCGTAATTTTCAAAATCATACAAGAATATTTCACTGATTTTCTCCCTTATAAAATTCATTCCAATACTCAGAATAATAAACAGTTATTAATGAACTATATAATGGAAAAACTTTCAACCTCCCCATATTTCTGTATTGAACTTGCTCGTTCTCTCTCATTGACTGATTATTTGAAGGAAAAACTTTATACAAAAAACAATATGCTAGAGAAACTTACTTGAGAATTGTACAAATTTAGAGCATTAGTTTGATAAATTTGTTTCAAGTTCATAACATTGTTACTGTTTTAAGTACTTCCTTGGCAAAAAGTGGAACAAATTATAGTTTCAAAAACACCGTTTTGTTACCACAAAATGTATAGAACAAAAGTTTTCACTATTGTTATTTGGTACTACTTAGTGCGTGACTCAGTTTTTTCCAGCTTTAAGCCATAATTTATTCCCCACATGACCTTATTTCTGCAAGAGGTTACCGAAAACGAATTTCGAATTTGGGACATTTTGGTTAATATTGCCCGGCTCCTCCGCCATTCTGTAGGTGAGTAGAAATTTATTTTTGAACGAAAACTTTCCTTCAACTCAATATACCGAGACATAAATCAAATTATTGGGTTGTCTTCCAAATTACATACACTCGCAAAGTTTTAAATCGATAAGACAATTAGAAGTAGATCGAAATCGACCTCCTTATGTTTTTTACATACTCAGTTCGTTAGTTAAGTACTAGTGAAGATAATATAAAGCCTGTGGGAAACAATCCAATTTGTTTGAAATTCATATGAAAGTTACTCAATATATTCTTGAAGAAATCTTCAGAAGCGATTTGGAGAGAAAGATTCTTCTTTTAATTCATCTGAAAATTTGTTTCTATTGAAACATTTACAATGAAATTCCATGAAAATTCCAGGTGGTAATCGTGGAATAATAATTGGATGATTCATGAGTTGCACTAGTTCGCACCCTGGAGTCGACTGGTCTACCATGATTTTTTCTTAGAGGTATCCTTGTGGCGTAAGTAATGCAAACTATCAAAGACGAATACTGAGCAGGTATTCATCCTCTAAATGTAACCTCAGCTCCTCTCTATGACCTCTAGCTGAAGGAGTTCCTCACCATACCTCAAGCAACTCGCCTTCCTCACGCATATTTGAGTGAAGACTGAAACACGCTGTCTTTCCACTTTTCATTTTCTATAAGCAAATTTATTCCTACAACTTATGATAAGATGAACTGGGTGCAAAACAACCATCGGAGAAAATGAGTTTTCAAGTGGGTTAGTTTAAGTATTTATAATACTAATAAGATTGACAAAACTGTTATAGCAAAATAAAATAATAAACACAGTCCTGATGAAGGTTTCTGTATCTTGTGATCTTTAGCTTAGATGATATGAACCTAACAACTTCAAGCATCCAACATTTTTTCTGACAGTCAAAACGTGTGCTGAAGACCAGGCACAATGTAAAAAATGGCGATACGCTAAATCGATGATTTTGGCAAATTTTCACAGAACGGAAGATGAGGAGATGCTAACAAAAGTAAGTCCGCTATTTCAACTAGCGAAGATGTGAAAATGCCGTAATAGGTTTTATAAATGACAGGCATTCTTCAGCATTATAGGCCTCGACCGAACAATATAGGATTTCCTTTCACAAGGAAAAGTTGAATTCCTTTGGCTTCATACGTAATTGAGAAGAGAAGTAGAAGCTAGCGTAGGTAAGAAACCCTTGAAATTGATACTGAAATGTCGATTGAACAAATAATTTTGAGAATTTCCATAATTATGCAAATTTATTGTAATACATCTACTTGAAGTTTATTAACACTTTTCTGTCAGTTAGGTGTAGTCATGAGAAATCTACCTTCTTTTAAATCAAAGTATCGTGAAATATATGGGTTTTAGAAACTAGAAGACAATTTAACAGAAATATCCTATAATAGAGATAAAGCTGTCGATTTGAAAATTTTTCAGTACCTATTAACAAAAAGGCTGTGGAAATAATAAATGGATCATATAATTACTATTTGGAAATCTGACAGTCAAACTTCTAAAATTTTTCTGTCTTTTCAAAGAAAAAAGAAGAAAGTTTAAAAGAATTCCCAGCCCACAAAACAGGTCGAAGATACTCAACCTTTTGACATTTTCTGTTCCATATCGTATATACTCGAAACTGCAACTACCAATATAACTAGAAACAAAAGCCTTAGAGCATATAAAATATTGAAAATGAGATCCACTTTTTGAATTTAGAATGGGATATTATGTTTCTATTACATCATTTGTGATATAAAGGAATTTAATTTAAATAATGAAAATCAACGACGCATATGCAGTTACAGGTATGCATATATATATATATATATATATATATATATATATATATATATATATATATATATATATATATATATATATATATATATATATATATATATATATATAGATTACTAATTCAAATCAAAACACTTGGCTTACTGTTTCACAAAAATATATTGAAAATTAATAAAAATTAACAAACAGTTGTCAATATGTTTCGGGTAGTGAACCCATGTTGACAACTTTTTGTTAATTTTTATTAATTTTCAATATATATTCGTGAAACAGTAAGCCAAGTGTTTTGATTTGAATTAGTAATATTTAATCATGTTTCACCAAGAGCTAAGCGAGGATTCAATCTCATTTAAATATATATATATATATATATATATATATAAATATTTATATTTATATATATATATATATATATATATATATATATATATACATATGTATATATATATGTATATATATATATATATATATATATATATATATATATATATATATATATATATATATATATATATATATAACTATTTATTTTAAATATTACAATATAAGAATATTAAAGAGAAAGAACGCTATTTGATTCAACTCGAACCCTACAGCGAAGAAAAGTATTTCAATTATGTATAAAACTTAGATGTACTGTTACGTTTCAAGACCAAATTTCGTTTTGTTTTTACTTTTTGTTATACTTTTTTGTAGACATATTCATCATTATTAACATGTATTAGAGTCTCAAACTAGAAAATCGCCTATATACTATACCTTTTTAATACCTGAGTAATTAAAATCTAAACGAAATAAGTTCTTAGTAATTTTTACGTTTCATTATGACACCTAAATATTACAAAAACTGATGCAATTCAATTAATTTTATAAGTTGAACATTTTATAAAAATACCAGAATACATATAAATTAATAATGAAACTGTCTTTTTTGAGACAGTGATACAAAATTGAAGTATGAACAATATTACCTGCTTATAAGTTCAAATTGTTCATGAAAAATATTTCGTTAGAGAGGCCATTCAGCCTTTCACATTCACAGGACTACATCATGCGGTGAACTGATCCTATCCTATCGATTCAGACAGAGGGTAGTTATCTAAAATACTCCCTCACATTAACAGGCATGCGCTGGTATGAATTCTAGACGAAAATTTTAAAATAACTACTGTAAAACAATATTGTTAGTCTGTAGGCATACACGATAGGATTTGAAGTACGATAAATATCCATGTAATCGATTCATAATATTCCCAGTAAGATCACTAGTAATTATTACCTGACAAAAAAAACAGATATCATGATCAAATTTATTATTCTACAAAACTAGCTATATGGATATATAAATATTTTTGAGAGAACTATTGAAAATGAATACAATGATGTACTTGGCAAAATCGGTTTTTACTTTTTTCCCAGTAATGGTTCATATTTATCTATTATTTCAAATATTCCATAGTACTGGAAACACAATTCATTTTGATTTATGAAAGAACAAACTGTCTCCACTGACTACGATTCTTCAATTTACGGTCGATCAATTGTGATATTAGACATCCACCATTTATTAGCTATATCTTGCAATTACCATCTCAGATTCAAAAATGATATTTACATATTTCCTGTTCAAAAAATTGAACACTCTACAGTGTTTCAAAATCATCAAAGTCAGTTTCATTATGAAACTATTTGAAATAACAACCACTTGCAACTTCAGCGGCACCATTAGGAAATATGTTTACGTGTCCCGACATTTTAAAGTTTATGTATATTAAAATGAAGTTCCTTATCACACGATACACTCCAAAGGATTATGGCGAATGAAAGCTAGATCTGAATATGAGTAACAATAGTGTAAGAGTAACAGTAACTATCGCACGGTACACTCTGACGAATAAAAACTAGGCGACAGTAGGTTACAGTAACACTCTCAAGGTCAGCTGTATTCGTATATATAGAAACATCTATGTAATATTTCTTCACATATTGAATTTATACGTCTCTGAAACAAACGTGCCACCTGCGTTAAAAGTATCGTCTCACAAAACTCATTTACGAATACAACCTTGACAGTGTTACTGTTACTCACTGTTCCATATTTTCAGGTCTACCTTTCATTCGGTCTGGAGTGTAACTTGCGATAAGGAACTTAATATTAAAATAAGAACTGGTTATTTATTATGAATGATTTTGAGGATAATTAATCATAATTTTTACAAATAATGTTCTATCTATTCATATAGTTATAATCAGGAATCGTAATAAATGAATGACAAATCCTTTTATATATATATATATATATATATATATATATATATATATATATATATATATATATATATATATATATATATATATATATATGTATATATATATATATATATATATATATATATATATATATATATATATATATATATATATATATATATATATATATATATATATATATATATATATATATATATATATATATATATATATAGTTTTTCATTTCTGATTCCAGGAGTTTACGTGTTGAGCGTCACATAGAAGTCTTTATGGCTTTCTCTGTATTGATTTTGGATGTAGTAATGACGTGGGACACTGAATTAATATTTACGTCAGATCAACGTTTAATGTTGGGAGAATTAACTTATCTAATATTTCCAAACTTTTTCTATCGAGTATAAAAGCATCACCATACTTTAAAGAAATTGGCATTTGAAATATTTGCAGTTAAAAATTACAATTACAAATTATTTTTATTTTCAGTTCAAACTAACTAAAGAGTAGTTATGTGTGGAGTAAAGTTCTATTTAATTTAATTCCGATAATCAAATATCAAAATGATTCATTATTATTATTGGTAGCGATCAATTTTTATAGTAAATATTTACATGATATCAAATAAACATTGACATTGGATGTGAATTACGTGTACTGTCGGCAAATTTCGAAGTTATGGCAAATAATAATAACTCCAAACTTAATAATCATAGAGAATTTTCCATGAAGGTTTTTCTAAGCTGTTTCATTATTTGGTAATAGTATGAGAAATATTTCTTACCCACATATATTTTTCGATTGTTTTCAAGTACCTACCTAACAATTTCATTCAATGAATTCGGCAAAGTCCTTCAAAAATAAATTTTCATATTCTAGAATTTAGGGTCACATATTGATTTATGTATAGAATAAAAAAGACGAGAGTTGTAGTCGGACGGCCGGTGGGAACGAAGTTGATTTATTTTGCTTTATACCTATATAACAACGTTTGAGAGCAATTGAATGAAAAAAAAACAGAATAATTTATATAAGGATTTATATATCACTACACCGATATAGATAATTCATCACGTTTTGAAGAAAATAAAATATACTGTTGTAAAATAATTAAAGTTTTCAAGTCGCCTATGAAACTTTGGCAATTCATCAACAACAGTTGAAATAAAATTTGATAAACGTAACAATAATATGAAATTTTATTTGTAACAAATTTGAAATAAATGCTGATCTAAATGAAAAAAGGGCGTGAGCAGCAGAGCTCCATAACTAAGGTCGTATTTTTCGCGCGAAATGCATCGCGTCGAGCTGCGACTCTAATGGATAGAATTATATTTTGAAAAATCAAGCTTAAATAGCTAACCGAATTGAAAAATACGAAATAATTTAATTTATAAATAATTATATATTATTTTAAAACGCTTTCAAGCTTTTCAATTGCTAAAACAAAATTGAATAATATCTTTAATTCTAGGACAAAAAGACATCTAACCTTGTGAATTTATCGTTCATTTCTCTGTATGAAACTTTTTGAGAGATGCCCGAAAGGCCCACTACGAAAGAGAACATTGATAAGTAAATGCTCACTTAGAATAAAGTTACGATCAAAAGTGTTCAGGGGAAATGATGAAGGAGAGACAAAAATATATCACTTACCTCGTGATCATCTGCAATAATTTTGTCACTATTGAGACAGAAATTTGTTCGAAATTTAAAAGCCATTTTCACCCAGGGAAGACATTTAGTTTTATCACTGATCACAAGCTTAAACCCGGATACTTAGATGTGGATTTTATTAATGTGAGTTTGGAATAAGACGGGTTTCGCTAAACTTTTTCTTATTCTTTCAAAATTATGCAGTTAACAATTGAAAGTCTTACTTCAAACTGCTTTATGCATAATTGGCCCGCAATAGGCAAGAGCTATTACTCCATTATACACTATTACGCCCTCGTATGAGCAGATTAAATATAAGAAAATAGCCCGTGAAAGCCTTGAAATGTATTTGGAATTTTAGGATTAACTCTTCGTCAATTGTCAACTGAAAATGTCGTTGTTCGATGGCGAAAATGTTGAGATTGTAGGGTCTTCTGCAGAAAAACGAAGAACGTTCATATCACACAAATACAAGTAACTAGGTCAAATACATGTACGCGTACTATATTTATACTTAAGAACTTCCATTATATATTATTATTATTTATTTGCTGATATTTGACAATGTACCTACCTTTATTTGGATCCACAATTTAGGGGGAGACCTATTCTCCAATTGTAGTCTGAAATAAATATAACTTATATATTTTTTTAAATTAAGTATTGTATGATCAAGTAAGAACTACTATTCTGTTCAAATTCCTATCATTTTCTAGTTAACTATTAGTGAGTTCGATAACTCAGTTACATAACGAACATGAGAACTAATTTGCTAGGTAAATATAAAGTAAAATATCTTGGTAATGATATGAGAGCCATTGTCTTCTACGTTTCTGAATCACTTGATCATTTAACAATGCATAGACTTGTTGTTTATCATCAGTTGTGAATCAAAACTATTCGTCTATTAACTATATATTTGAACTTCGTTATAATTAGCAAAAACTCGAAGTTTACAGAAAATGTGTTTTTTTCGAAAACCATGGTCTCAAATGAATGTTTTTTTTTCCTTAAACACGCTTATATTTTCTAATATCATGAAAGGTCACACACACATACCCATACACACACACATATATATATATATATATATATATATATATATATATATATATATATATATATATATATATATATATATATATATATATATATATATATATATATATATATATATATATATATATATATATATATATATATATATATATATATATATATATATATATATATATATATATATATATATATATATATATATATATATACCTATATATATATATATATATATATATATACCTATATATATATATATATATATATATATATATATATATATATATATATATATATATATATATATATATATATATATATATATATATATATATATAAGGGATGTGGTTATCGGCAGCCACATATTTTGATTCACCATCATGTTTTCATTGATGGTTCATGTTCTAAGATGTCTGACTTGCTATTCAAATATTCAATAATTTCAGCTTGACTTTGGTCGCATTTCCACAGAAAATAAAAGACTATTTTACTGTATAGAAAGTGAACAGTGGACCACGATTTTTGAGCTTTTTTTATGTCTGATATATATGCATATAAGCATATACCTACTATCAAAATTCAGTCAACATATTTACCTCACCAAACTTGCGGAAGGGAGGGGCGAGGAGGTGCATGACCAGTGGCAAAATATGTGGAAATTGATTGTGAACAACATATCCAATATTCAGCTTTCTAGAACTTTTAAGAGGAGTAAAGACCTGAAGAAAACCTATTTTCAAAGAATTTGTGCTTTCCCAAATCTTCTCCAAATTCAGTTGAAGGGTTAAAACTTTGTAAATGGATTAAGTTGATCTTGAAGAAGTGCATTTCGCCGCTATAATGTTTTTTCTCTAATAGCCGCTGAGTTTATGAATATTTTTCTTGTTTTTTCGGGGTTTACAAGGATTTGCGCAGCTTCACAGCTTCTACAGAATAAGGTAGAGGGTTGAAATTCGGTACATGGATTATGCTGATGTTGTGGAAAAATCCTACATGGGTTTAAATTTTTTTCCTTTACCAACGCCATTTTTATGAAGAGATTTAATGCTTTTTCGTGGATATTATGAGATATATATATATATATATATATATATATATATATATATATATATATATATATATATATATATATATATATATATATATATATATATATATAAGTATACTATGAACATGAAACTTAAGCTGTCATCTTGATGAAACTCTTTTACTTAGTAAAAAGGTTTGATTATGAGAAAGCCAGGGAGATGCAAATTATTTTATTATAAAACACCAAATACTCAAAATCAACCTCTCATACAAAAATATTTCTTTTGCCTCCGAATAAAAACACGAGCACGAAAACGAACATAACAATATTTTTCAATGTTGACAAAAGCGTGCTGTTTATTCTTATTAATGCAAGTACAGGATTTGTACATTTCAAATTACATTTTATACTTAAATTAACGTTTAACCTACCAATAAAGAGTCAATGAATATTACTGATGATATGGAAATTTGAGATAGCTCTGCTTCAGTTATCTATATAATATAGGAACCCATATTTGTTATACAATGACATCTGATTTAGAAAACTGAGTTGATTAATGTGAGAGTTGCCTTCAGTTATTCTGATCACTTTGGAATGGTATTGAAATATTTATATTAATATATAAATTCTTCTGTTAGATTATAGCTTGATGCTTATAATGTATATTATAATTTGTGGAGGTGCGCAAGCGGCGGTTAGAAAAAATATACTACCAAAAGCCACTTCAGTCAGTTTAATTCAAGTACAAATATTAAAAAAACGGTTTATTTAGAACCATACGCTATTTAAAAAGCACTAGAAGGATGAATTTTGGATATGTTGTTTATAATCAATTTCCACAACTTTTGCCACTTTCATACATCTCCATGCCACTCCCTACCGACAGCTCCATGCACCCTTCAAAATGCCATAGAAGGCTTGAAAATTTTCTGCTGATGCATCTTTCCACCACACTCTTACCCGAACTTTGAAGATTACAAAATATTGACTAAATATACCCAAATTCTGATAGTTTTGCTCTACCTCAAGAACAACCCCAGATACCGAATTTTATCCCATTTGGATGATGGTGGCCGCTGGAAATGCCAAATGCGCCTCACTATTGACTTTTGTTACAGTGTAATAGTCTATTACCTATTTTTGGGAAGAATATTAATAAAATTAAATGTTATGCCAGTGATATTCTATACATTTCCCAATTGTAAAGTGAAACAAACAGTTAAATAATTCATTATGTAATTTTTATCAACTAATGAAGTTTAAAAGATGATTTTTGGAAAATTTATCAAATCTGAAGCTTCCTTGAGTTGGATTGAAATAAATATATGCAGTTATTGCGAACACCTTCATTATATCAAATGTCCCATCCATAACAAATTCAATACAGTTATAAAGATAATAACAAAAAATGAGAAAAACATATTTGAATAAAACAAATTCAAAGAGTGAATAATTTATTTTTGAAACAATTACAGAAAAACTATTATTGCACTTTCAGCTGAATAACTGAATAAATAATTTATATTACGTATCTACAGCTTCCAACTATTCCTAGTCCTAATACAAATCTTCAAAACAATAATTTGAAAAATAAGTAAAAACTACTCTTTTTATATTTTCACTGTGCTAATCAATTACATTAATAGCAGCACTGCAACAAGAATTTTTGGTACCATTGGTCCTCAATAGATTAAAATCTACATGGGACATAAAGTCCTCCATATATTATTGCTTTCATTCACTTATAAAGAATAAGGTATGAACACATGAAATTTCAGTGAAAATATTTAGATCCATCATGTGTGTATATATATGTATATATATTATATATATATATATATATATATATATATATATATATATATATATATATATATATATATATATATATATATATATATATATATATATATTAATATATATGTCTAGGTAATCCGGCACCCTTCACTCGCCCCTCCCTCGCCGCTGTCCACGCATGCCCTATAGCTTAACTCATACTTGACAATGATCCAGGTCACCCGAATATACAAGAACTGAGATCAAACCATATTCCTACCACCAAACTGCACACCTTTACTGCAGCCGATGGATCAAAATGAAAGTTGCTCCTTCATTATATTTCTCAAGGTTGTGAGGTAAAGCAATGTCTCATAGAATTGAACTTTTGCATTATCCCTTACTCTCACATGGAGCCCTGTTTCTAATGCGTTAATCCAATCATCGTGAAAAAAATGATGGCCTACAATAAATGCTTCATCACAAGAATAAGACGAATGGAATGCAGAATATGATCTTCCTATTGCTGATTGGTTGCAAAG
Organism: Cynegetis impunctata; assembly: GCA_030704885.1. NCBI lineage: Eukaryota > Metazoa > Arthropoda > Insecta > Coleoptera > Coccinellidae > Cynegetis > Cynegetis impunctata. The sequence continues at coordinate 189,832 of JARQZK010000094.1, forward strand.
ATTATCAGAAAAAGGAAATTAAAATTCTTGGTTTGAAGGGAACGAAGAAAAGGCGCAAATGGTGATAGTTGAAGAAATATGTGAAGAGGTACAAGATGAAAGCATTGCAGAGACATTGGGGCCGCCAACTACTATAATTGCTGAAATAAAACCAGATATAGCCTTCAATGGTTTTAACAACATGAACTGGAGAAAATGGTGTATCGGAAAAGTAAATGTTAGCTCTTCGCAACCTGCGAGAAAGTCTTCAAACAAGGCCTACAAGTTGCAATGAAACAGAACTTGATTGGATTTAAAAAAAAATTAATTCAAGATATGTGTACAACATAAATACATACTAAAATATTCTTATTAAATTGTAATCCGAGCATCCCCGGATTTGTAATAGTGTCGGATTAATGAGACTCTACTGTATATAATATGTATATATATATATATATATATATATATATATATATATATATATATATATATATATATATATACCTATTTTTGGGAAGAATATTAATAAAATTAAATGTTATGCCAGTGATATTCTATATATTTCCCAATTGTAAAGTGAAACAAACAGTTAAATTATTCATTATGTAATTTTTATCAACTAATGAAGTTTAAAAGATGATTTTTGGAAACTTTATCAAATCTGAAGCTTCCTTGAGTTGGATTTGAAATAAATATATTCAGTTATTGTAACTACTAAACGAACACCTTCATTATATCAAATGTCCCATCCATAACAAATTCAATACAATTATAAAGATAATAACAAAAATGAGAAAAACAAATTAGAATAAAACAAATTCAAAGAGTGAATAATTTATTTTGAAACAATTACAGAAAAACTATTATTGCACTTTCAGCTGAATAACTGAATAAATAATTTATATTACGTATCTACAGCTTCCAACTATTCCTAGTCCTAATACAAATCTTCAAAACAATAATTTGAAAAATAAGTAAAAACTACTCTCTTTTTATATTTTCACTGTGTTAATTAATTACATTAATAGCAGCACTGCAACAAGAATTTTTGGTACCATTGGTCCTCAATAGATTAAAATCTACATGGGACATAAAGTCCTCCATATATTATTGCTTTCATTCACTTATAAAGAATAAGGTATGAATACATGAAATTTCAGTGAAAATATTTAGATCCATCATGTGTGTATATATATATGTATATATATATATATATATATATATATATATATATATATATATATATATATATATATATATATATATATATATATATATATATATATATATATATATATATATATATATTAATATATATTACTCTCAGTAATCCGGCACCCTTCAGTCGCCCCTCCCTCGCCGCTGTCCACGCATGCCCGATAGCTTAACTCATACTTGACAATGATCCAGGTCACCCGAATATACAAGAACTGAGATCAAACCATATTCCTACCACCAAACTGCACACCTTTACTGCAGCCGATGGATCAAAATGAAAGTTGCTCCTTCATTATATTTCTCAAGGTTGTGAGATAAAGCAATGTCTCATAGAATTGAACTTTTGCATTATCCCTTACTCTCACATGGAGCCCTGTTTCTAATGCGTTAATCCAATCCTCGTGGAAAAAATGATGGCCTACAATAAATGCTTCATCACAAGAATATTCCTATTGCTGATTGGTTGCAAAGATTATCAGAAAAAGGAGATTAAAATTCTTAGTTTGAAGGGAACGAAGAAAAGGCACAAATGGTGATAGTTGAAGAAATATGTGAAGAGGTACAAGATGAAAGCATTGCAGAGACATTGGAGCCGCCAACTACTATAATTGCTGAAATAAAACCAGATATAGCCTTCAATGGTTTTAACAACATGAACTGGAGAAAATGGTGTATCGGAAAAGTAAATGTTAGCTCTTCGCAACCTGCGAGAAAGTCTTCAAACAAGGCCTACAAGTTGCAATGAAACAGAACTTGATTGGATTTTTAAAAAAATTAATTCAAGATATGTGTACAACATAAATACATACTAAAATATTCCTATTAAATTGTAATCCGAGCATTCAGATAATCCAGCATCCCCTGATTTTTAATAGTGTCGGATTAATGAGACTCTACTGTATGTAATATATATATATATATATATATATATATATATATATATATATATATATATATATATATATATATATATATATATATATATATATATATATATATATATATATATATATATATATATATATATATATATATATATATATATATATATATATACGCATACACTTTATACATATTTGTACTTTCTCAAAACAGAAGACATTTAAATGAATTTAAAAATAATTAAAGATCACAATTAAACTGGTTATTCTCAACCTTATGATATGAATCACAGACCCTAAATACTTCATGGTGAAAATGAAAATGTTAATCTTTATTACAATTTGGTATGCTTCACTGAATCTGTCCAGTAATTCTGAATTGTCATGGCTTCTAAGCTATTTAAAAACGAATCATTGTCCAAACTATACATTTCCTCTGAATTTTCCTGAAACAATCCAAAAGAATCCATTAGTTTTGTTCTGGTTAGGATAAAGGAAAAAACTAGACAACATGATTCTTTTGTCCCCTACATTGCTCGGACTTTTTTTTTTTTTTTTTTTTTTAACTCGAGGGACCTACAGTTTAACGCCGGTTCCGAACGGCCAATGGGCTTGTAATCTGAGTACATTACCCAACATTTTTAATTATTATTAACCACTGAAAACCGGACATAAACAACACCCAAGAGCGAGGTGGGAATCGAACCCACAATCCTCGGTATACAAACGGCAGAAGGCAGTTAACCTTACCGCTGGGCTACCGAGGCCTCATTGCTCGGACTTTCAGGCAATGCGTAAATTTGTTTTATCAATCTTTCACTAAATTGTAGGATTCAAATTATGCAAGAAAGTTAAAACCGCGTTAAAACCAAATATTAAAATCTAAATAAGCGTAAAAGCTGAATTATGAATGTGGACCCTAAACTATGGTTTTCAATTACTTCAGTTTTTTCATAAAATACGTAAAAAACCAGAACTAGATAGCTAAGGCCTCATTCATGTTAAATAAATACATCAGTTAACTTTCTATAATAACAACCAAAATGGTATAACATGTGAAAGACACGAAGCAATTGATATTCAAATAATTGAAGAATATTTTAAAAGCTCTTGCAAAAACTTTTCAAACGAACTATAAAGGGTAAGTATAATGAAATAAATTAAACATGAGAAGCAAAATGAAAATAAAACCTGTGCTATTCATAAAAATCAATAAACTTTGAAAATACAAAATATCTGAAATTTACTAATTGTTCATAAACAATTATCAAATTCTTCTTTCAAATAGTTAATTTTTACATACAATTTTGGATTAATATCACAGAATTTTTCAAAATTCAAAAATGAATTATTTTTAATTTATCGATTTTCCCAATTTTTCATTCACTGTGATGTCTAGTTTCAGTTAATTCAACATACTATTTAGATCAAAATAAGTATACTTTTTCTATGTAAAAAAAAAATGGTATAAATTTTTAACTACAGTTCCAAACTTATGATTCTTCTCACAATATTGTATAATACAAAATATTTTTGTCTTGACACATTCAATAATTAGTTGATCTTCTTTACAGCAATTTTGAAATGTATAATTATCTGATAATGAGCATAAACTGGATACTACATAAAAAAATGGAAATAAAAAAAAAAAAAAAAAATATATATATATATATATATATATATATATATATATATATATATATATATATATATATATATATATATATATATATATATATATATATATATATATATATATATATATATATATATATATATATATATATATATATATATATATATATATATATATATATATATATATATATATATATATTGTGAATTTCTCCCAAACAATTATTTATTGGAAAATAATGTTAGATCAATAGTAAATTACATGAAAATTTTTTGATCAGTTGGTGTGCTTGTGGTGAAAAATGAGTGTTTAGCTGAGGGTGGAAGATAATCATAAAATAAAAGAAAAGTGCAACAAAAGAAAAACTAGTCACTGCTTACTCTTACTGAGGCATCATCAAGATATCCACTGGAATCTGGATTACTGCAACGATCATTAAGTACCTGAGGCCTGTTAAATCTCCTATTATGATAAACAAAATAACTTATGGAGCAAAATATACCAACAACAATAACACAACCAAGGGAAATTCCAGTGATTCCAGCAGCTGACAAATTTCCAGAAGTTTCTTCTTCCATTTCTTCAATCCCAATTCTCTCTGAATTAAGAAGCTGACTTTCATTGAAGCTAGTTCCGTTTCCCAAATATACAGTATTCATATTACTAAAATTCATTGAGGTGAAGCTTCCATTGACTTGGTTATCCAACATGTTCAGAACTTTGTCAGTTATATTTTGAGTTATCACAGTATTTTCTTTAGAAGAGTATTCCTTTGATGCATTAGGGCTGACAGAGATAGTTAAACCACCCCCAAATTTTTTTGGTGAAGGTTTTTGAGATTTCATTTTAGTTGATTTTTGAACAGACATTATTACAGATGTATTGGAAGGAATTATACTACTGGGCGGAGTTGGGAACAAACTACTAGTCTTTTTTCCAGTTTGGGTCATGGAGCTCAAATTGTTTTGTTCCGATGGATCAGTTATGTCAGTTACAATGGAATATATTGTAGTCAGTTCACCCATTACACCTAGAAGAGCAAAAACAATTTTTGCATCTTGGCAGTCGTGAATATAACAAATTGTTGAGTTTCAATGTCCTAAGTTTAAATATAAAGATACTTGAGGGTATAATACTTTAAAATTATCCTAAGTTTATGAACATACAAAAATAAAGCAGACCATCTATAGTCTACTTATAAATATGATATAGCTGAAACATTTTTATATTTTGGAGATGAAATAACAAATGCCAACAGTTATTGAAACAAAAACTGAAGACATTGGCTCTTAACTTAGTGATAGATTAAATTATATATGATGCAGGTCAGATAAGATAACAAAAAAAAATTATATGTATATATATATATTATTATATATATATATATATATAATATATATATATATATATATATATATATATATATATATATATATATATGTATATGTGTGTGTGTGTCTGAATTATATATTTATTTGATAAACAACAATAATACTTAAAAAGTTCAACTTGAGATTATTCATAAGTAAAATAGGAATCTATATTATGAAATAAAGTAGAAATTCCTTCAACGTCCATAATACTGCAGATAATTATTTGCCTCTATTAAACACTATCATTAATGAGTAGTTGGTATTTATAATAATTAATTTTGCTGGATGAGAACTCACCACAAAGGCATAATGATGTTATCCAGAACCAGTGTATCCACAGGTACAATGTCATGACTTCATTTGTGATAGAATCTGAAACAATATGATAAGCAATTCAGTTGTTGAGTACATCCAACAATTATCATTGCACAATTAATTGTATACTAGGAATAGGAAAGTATTGTTTAATTGCTACCTGTCCACTGCTCCAAAACACATAATTGTTAAGAATATTAGGATGTCTAGATTACTTTTAGTTTTTATATTTTTCAAAGTAAATAATACTATTCGTCTTTAACTTTGTAATCAGATACAAAATAAAAGTGAAAATGGGATAATTTATATTTAAAATAAATTACCTCACAGACAACCCAAGTGTCTAGATAATTATATTATGACACAATGTGTCAAAACTCAAAACTGTCAAACTAACTAAACACTGTGGAACTTATAATTTTCAAACACGGTATAAATTATTCAAGGAATGAGGTGTATTTTTACGGTAGATATATTTATATAACATGATAACAGGAATAATCGGTTTGTAGAGTTCTAATTTAAAGACTCATCCAATCATCAAAATTCTCTATAAAATTTTTTATCGCCAGAAAACGAGCTAAACATAACAATGTTGGTGGAGGAAAATATTCACTCTTAAGCATTGAAAATAGAATGTCGTCATACTGGATTTGAGTTTTGAAAGGTTCGCAAAAAGACGGTTGTTTTTTCTTCTTCTATTGTTCATTGGCCACGTACCTTCAAAACATAAGTCAATCTCGTGTATCATAATTTTTAAGTTGGTAAAATTTAACTAAACATATGTATTTCTTAAGTTGAAATTCGATACTACCTAATGAAACATTCGTGTTTTGGTAATTTTGCCGAAAAAGCGACTCTTTGAAATAAAGGACGGCACATGTATGAAATCATGGATCAATATTACGTATTAACTAAGTTATCATTGTGGAATTTCTTCTGATAATTATGTAGAATATCTGAAGGCGACTCTTTCAAATGATGGTGATGTTCCAATTGTTCCATTCAATGTACACACACACACACAAAAAGGCGCACACATATTAATTATTATATATATATATATATATATATATATATATATATATATATATATATATATATATATATATATATATATATATATATATATATATATATATATATATATATATATATATATATATATATATATATATATATATATATATATATATATATATATATATATATATATATATATATATATATATATATATATATATATATATATATATATATATATGTAAAAAAGAGCAGCACTCAATATTTCTTTAATTGATGACAATATGTATCAATGTACATATCAATGGGGACAACTTTTGAGGTATTCAACCCCTTCACCCACAGGGCAACTACCACTAAAATTTCAAATAGCAACCCCAAATTTTTTTTATTTTCGAAATCCTTATGCATTTTCAGTTACTTTATATCTATTTTTAATTTTTAATTTCCTCAAAATTTCAGTACTTATAACTTTATGAATTTTTGGATTGTAATTTATTGATTATTATATATATATAAATATTATATTCATAAATATATATATTTATAAATATATATATATATATATATATATATATATATATATATATATATATATATATATATATATATATATATATATATATATATATATATATATATATATATATATATATATATATATATATATATATATATACAACAGTTGACTCTGAAGAGTAGGCAGGTTGAGACTTCAGAGTTGACAGGAAGCAGTACGGTTAGTGGAGTAGGCAGGTTGAGACCACGCAATCGTATTGTTTCCGATTCCTCCTAATTCGAATCGTGGAGTAGGCAGATTGAGGCCACGATTCTGAATTATTCCCCTTCTAATTCTCCTGAAGATGGTTTCGCAAAAGGAGCCGAACGTCGAGATTTTTCAAATCTTTCACGCGGTTCGTTCCGTGAACCAAGTTTTTCATATATATATATATATATATATATATATATATATATATATATATATATATATATATATATATATATATATATATATATATATATATATATACGCCCCTACACACCGGCGTTGATGTGTTAATACATCAACGTGCAACCAATAACGTTAATGTGGATGCAAATATACCCACATTTTTGAATGCACAACCCGGAATGATGTATTCTGATAATCGCTTGAATTTTTGGATGCGCATTCAACGAACACGTACAGGTGTGAACGTGTGGATGCGATTTAACGTTATATTGATTATACATTCTTGGATGCACGTTGATGTATCAAGACAAAACTGTAGTTTTGTACGTACGTGTGTATGCAATCATGTGGCCCGCAATTGGATGCACGTTTTTGGATGCACGTCTATGTATTAATTCATCGACGTCCGTGTGTAGCCCGCATATAGGATATTCCTTCAAATTTCAATGTGGTGCACAAAATTATTCTAGCAAATAAAAAATAAGTTATACCAGTCGCTCTGAAATACTGTTAAATATCTTGAACTTGGCAACATTCCTCCTTTTACTACACACTTCAATAGCTCCCATAATGATATTTTCGTTTTCATAGGTCATCCTTCTCACTAGTTCAATCTGCAACCATTGGTACAACTAAGGAGAGTTTAGCGACTTGTGTCTATGGCGGCCCGTACACAGTCAATCTCGATCGCGATCCGGATCATAATCAATGATCGCGGATTTCAAAATATTTATAGGCTCTTGCACCGTTTTATTATAAAACGTCGTTTAACTAAACCTGGTTTAATTTTTAAACTACGTTTATTTTTCTGGTCGTTGCACCAAAGAATTATAACCGACCCATTGCTAAACTGCGTTTAAGTATTATTTTGGTTGAAACAGCGATGTACATGAAGTAAAAAGAAGAAACAGAATTTATTTTTCTACTTTTCTAACCTAGTTTTAATAGTAAAGAAGTTGTTTTTTTTGTGATTTGTATTAAATATGAATAAAATGGAAGATAATAATAAAAGGAAAAGGGGACCATACGGCCACACTGATATTTTTCAGATAGAGAGGGAAACTGTGGATGTATGAACTCCAAGAAATTGAGCAATACTGTGCAAATGTCCTCTATTGGCATACAATTTTAATGCTAAAAGTAGCTGATCCATGGGGGACAAGCTGTCATTCCTACAAAGTTAGATATGTTTAATGGGTACTCTACCCATGATATCATATTAATACATTTTTTTTGTGTATATTTTTAATTATGGAGAGTAAATTTGCATTTATGAGTTAAATGAGTGCATTGTTCATTAGTATACATAAACTATAAATCCACGCCTTCAGTTCTGCTGGACATATTTTTTTACCACCTAGAGAGAATAACTGGCAAAATACCTATAAGATGATTATTGTTGATTGAACAACAAAATCTATAACAATAATACAATATAATCGGATACCAAAACTTTTGCATAGCTTGACGATTGCCAAGCAAACATTTTTGAAATAAATATGTCTACTGTTAGTGGCTACCATATTCCAGGAATTATAGAACGTCCAAGTTGTCGTTATAGATATCAAACTCTTCATAAAACATTTTCTCAGGTAAAAATTAAATTTTTAAAGAAAAATAAACCATTTCTTCTAAAAATAACCTCAAAATTTACTTAAACTTCAAATTAAACGTCGAAAATTGGGCGTTTAATTTATGCGGAGTTTAGGGCGTCTTAAACGCCGTTTATATTTTGGTGCAAGCGAAAATGTCAAATTAAACTCGGTTTACCATTAAACTTAGTTTAATAACATACGGTGCAAGAGCCTATTAGATATTTTGAGATCAGATGCGTCAATCTAACTCGTACATTATCAATCTGGATCGCGATCATTAATTTTTATCGCGGATCGCAATCGAGATTGACTGTGTACGGGCCGCCTATAAAATAGAAATAGCAGTTCAAATGATCGAATCCTTAACTGGAGTTATCACACAAGGTATGACATTTCCGTTCACTACTCGTAGAGCAGCTGCAATGAGAATCGCACTAAAATAAAAATTGTGTTTCACAACTGTGTTCGATCATCATAGTAAAACTTGATATGAATGAAATATTGCAAAATATAGGAAAAAATTTAATCATCTCGGCTCGCTGAAGTTTCAAAAGATTTTTGTTTCCAATATGATATTTGATTAATCTGTATCGGGAATTCTTCCTCCGACAGCGCTTTTATTGCATTTCAATTCAACTATGTTTCTGCTGTGTTACAAAATTAGGAAATGTGAAAAACTATTTTTTGCCATAAAGGTCCTAAGTGGGGAGTCGAGTTGCGCTCAGCTCTACCGTTCTCTTCGGTCCGTTGTTTGTTTTGTTGGCAGTAGTACGTATCTGCAGCCAGAGTAGGCAGGGATACGCCACTGTAAATAACATCTTCTAACTATCTTCCTAGAGCTGCGTGTCATCGGTTGTGAAGTGGAAGTGAAGCAAAGGATGGCATGCTTCTTGTGCTTTAGTTATCATCGTAAATAATTCTAGGATCAAAATGTTGTAGCTAATCTATTATCAGGTAATTCTATTATCTTTTAATCAAACAATAGATAAGATAAAGCTTTGGCGCGTTTTTCATTTGTTTTTCCCCCGAACACTGTTTTGAGATAAGGTTATGTTCTACGGTTCACCCCTTGCTTATTTTCGAAAAATTTTCACCGCCTACTGCTTCGATCGTTCAAAGTAAATTCGCCCTTATTAAACATCAACTAACCTCAAAATTAAAAGTCATTTACTTTCACAAATTGAATATTTCTTCATTTATAGCAAACGTTTCATTCCACTTGTTCTTCGTGAATATCTCATTTTTAACTTTTATATTTTATCATAATGGTTAGTTTATTCGATTAATTCCAGCTTCTGTAGAAGCTGGAACAACATTTTCGAATAATAAATGCAATTGTATTGTTTGTATTGTCTGTTGAATTTATTAAGAATATATTGATTTTCAACCTTCTCATTCATGAATTGCAAATAGAAACAGAGGATATAAGCGTGAAACTACCATGTTGATCTCGAGTCCAGAAACATCTACACTATTTCACGTTCTAAATTGCGTATATTTTATTCCTACGTTCATCTTTTTCTGGATTCAATTAGGTAACATAAACGTAAAATTAATTTAATTTTTCTGTTTTTGACAATCATTTCATTCAAAATGATTTTAATCAGTATTTTTTTTATCCTACTTGTTATACTATTACTACTTATTAGTTATAACTTTATTATTTTTTTGGTGACGTAGATCAATTTTAATTTTGTAAATAATGTCGCCAAGATTCTTTATCATCATTGTAATATCCGGTACGATTCACTCGTCTTGCCTTGATAATAGTTCTGCATAATGTTATTTTGGTGTCTCATTGAATGAGATCCAGGAACAGAATAACGTGGTCCAGATCCGGTAGAAAATCTCCAATTATAAAATGTGTTCGCCAATTCAATATTCATTAAATGTTCATCATGTCATGACAGACTGGATGAAAGATTTCCGGAAAATTATATTCACAGCTATATTATTTGGATGAATAGGGAAATTGTTATCTGCTTTGCGAAAAATTATAATGTATTAGCACATAAATGTTTTTTGTTTACACAAGCTCATTGATTTTCAAAATTTTCCAAATTCTTCATATGAACTCGAAGATAGGTTTTCCGGTGAATTTTTGTTTTTGGTATCCATGCCCAGCTAACAATTTTATGTTCTATTAAAGTTGAGAGAACGTTTTCTCAGCAAATTTTATAGAGCAATGTTTGTTCTAAGAACATTCTCAAAACGTTCTTACAGCAGTTATACAAAAGAAATGGGCCCCGTGCTAAAGAACTTTTCAGTTCTTTAAGTTGTTCTGTAAGGTATGTAGAAAACATTTATAGAATTGTTGTGTAAACGTTCTTACAAGTCGTAAAGAATTTCTATGCGATAGTTACAGAGCAATGTCATACGAATTCTATAATAGTTCTAAAATGGTGTCTTAAAATTCTATTATAGAGCGTATAAAGAACTTCTATATTTTTGTTCGTTAACCGTACATTTTGTATTCCATTATACAATTATTTTGTTGCGTGACGTTATAGTTACAAAACTTTAATAGGTTTTTTTACATCTTTTGAAGACAAAATGCTTCTGTATCACTTTAAATCATGGATACGCGTTAAAAATGATATGGACGCCATAATATATAAAGTACCTTCACCATTTATTTGAATTTTCTAGTAAGTTTGAAATCAAAAGACGAATAAATTTTAATGCGGAAGAAAAATTAATGTGAAATATGTGGTATATATATGGTAATTTGTTAATGCGCCCTCATTTTATCTCATTTTTCTACAATGTTAAAAACTAATTAAGTATTAAAAAAAAAATTATTGATAAATTTTGCCGCCAAATGTATAAAAACCAGTTAGAAAGTAAATATACATCATATTACTGATAATATTTGGCCCATTTATGTTTCATATTAGTTTTTATCTAAATTTTTCTTCTTTCTTTACAAAATGGCGACGAAATGGAAAGCTTATCTCGTACTTCCAATATGGATGCTAACTAATATAAATATTTTGTGTCGATTGCAATTATTACAGAGCTAATATACTTCATAAGCAACTACTATAACTCAAATGTGCCAACTAAAATTAACCGTGTTGTCATGTTTTACAAGATTTCCCCAAGCACTAAAATTAGTACAGGCAGGCTGCATTTTGAAAGAAAAAAAAATATAAATACATAAACGATTTTTTCACAGAAGATTTCTCTAGTGATATTATCGTTATTAAAGCGAAAATTTGAATACAATATTTCCCAGTGACTTTTTTTACGAGTCAAAAATATTTCCAATATGGCTCACAATGTACTCGACTGTGGCTAAACTAAAAGGAAGTATTACGATTTTAGCAGTCTATGTAAACCTATGTGTATTTATGAGTGTGGATATATAATATGTATATGTTCTATGGTATCGCCTGAATTATTGGTACTATTTTGGAGATTTGAAGCTATCATGTCCCCTCGGTCGTCAGTCTAATAGCTAGGATGCGAAGTTTACTGGGTACGAAGAATGTCGTCTAAAACTTATACACAAACGAAATTCACTTTTAAAATGGCGTCAATTAAGGTTTGGTTGTTCTGTAGTGCTTTTTTATGAAACAAAAATGGCATAGATTTAAACCTAATTACTCTGTAATTATTGTATAACAACTATAACATTACTCTCTATAACAACGTTATAGAGGTTTTTTTTATTAAGTTCGTTAGCAGCTTCCATATGCATAATTTGTTATTCGTAGCAAAATTGTCTCTCAGCAACCCCTTATACAATATTTCTATAAAAAAAACTATAATCAACCACTACGGAGCAATTCTATAGGAGCTTCACAGGAGTTGGTATAGTTCTATAATATACTTTTTCACATCGGATTTGGAATCATTTAGTTCTATAAGCACCATTGCTGTAAAATTGTGCTACTATAGACAGTTATCGAGCAATTATTTACACTCATCTTCTGAATGCTCTGTAATTATGTTCTAAGAACGTTCTTGCAGTAAACTTAAAGAACAATTTAGCTTACGAAGACAAAATAGTATCATCTGCTCACTTATACAACAACTTAATGTTCTAGACACAACTATGAAACCTTTACAGAACAGAAAAGTTCTTTTACTCTAAATTTATAGAAGCTTCTTGCTAGCTGGGTGGATACGTCAAAATAACTAGCTTGTCGATTCCTCAGGTGTGTTGATCTAAATTACAACAAAATTGTGAAATATCTTTGTTAGCTTCAGGTAAATAGAATGGTGATACCAATCGAAAAGTAATTCAATAGCAAATTTAATTATGCTGAAACATACATAGCATTCCATTTGAAATAAGAAAGTTATTAACGTTCAAAGTTTGCCAAATTCACACTAGGTTTTATCGAGCAATTGGTTAGAAACATGTTTGACACGAAATATTCAAAACAATATTTCAAGATTCCAAAAATCCAAACTGCATACCAATAGACCTAATGGCAAATAAGTTACAGGCTATGTTTGTTGAAGGCACAACTGTCAAAATTTCACGAAAAAAATTAATAACTCGAAAACTGTTCAGTTTAGGTATAGGGCTATACCATATAGCAGTTTCATTAGGAATTACATAAAAAATTTAAAAATAAAAAAAAACCGTGTTCTATTTGAAATAACAAAGTTTATGGTACTTCCGGTAAAACTGGAAGCGGAATTTTGTTCAAAATAATTTTGAAAAATATATTTAGTCGGATCATATTTGCTTTCAAAGTTTCGTATCGATACCTTCAAGGTCAAAAAAATTATGGACCGATGACGGAGCTCTGGGTCACCATATATATATATATATATATATATATATATATATATATATATATATATATATATATATATATATATATATATATATATATATATATACTCATTTGAAGACATAAATAGGCAGTTATGGTTAGTTATCAATAACCTATAATCATCTACCACTACCACATCCGCTTGCTGTTCATATTTATAATGCAAAGATAGCATGAAGCTTGTCAATGTTAAGACAGATCCACTCTAAATATATGTATATATATATATATATATATTTATATATATATATATATATATATATATAAATATATATATATATATATATATATATATATATATAAAGAAGAATTATAAATTTGGGAAATTAATTCTGGGATTCTAAGAACACACTACCTTCATTCATTGAAAAGGTTAAGAAGGGGGGAGCTGTTCACATCCAATTGGTTGTTAAGTAACTTCTGGGAATTTTTAGGCCTTTTAATTTCTACAGTTTCCATAAGATTTAATTTTGAACCTTTTGTTCCGAGTTGTAGAAGTTTGAAATCCGAATTGAAGTTATGTTTCTCTTTCATTAAATGTCTAGCATATATTGAATCTTCATTATTAGATTCTGCCATGATTTTGTGGATTGAAATCCATGTTTTAAAATTATTAATTATAAAATTTTTTTCTCTGATAATTTTTTCTTCTCTGCCCATTCAGAATGTTTTAGAAAGTATTTTTATCAAAGCTTTAAAACTCTTTATTCTTATTCTTATTCAATAGAATTCATTTTATAGGCTGTTGCTCGGGTTGTTGCTTGTTTTAAACCGTTTGATATTTTTTCAATTCGAATCAATATTATAATTAATAGGCTATCCTCAATCGGAAATCAACTCTTTTTGTTCTGTATCAGTATTTTTGCTCACATTTTCCTATTAATTAAGTTTGGCGTTATCAGTAGATAGCACGAAGGAAATTGATTAATTTTCCTTACACAATATTAAATTGAAATGGAAAATCTTATCTAAGTCTGGAAGAAAATATGCTTGATATGAAGAAATCTTAGCACTCAAAGTTCAGTTTGAATTACCTCATTGTTATGTTTCATACGAAGCATTGTTCGTGATTGTCCCACATTTTTAAGTACAGATTTTTAGTCTTATTTTCTCCGGAAATAATAAGACTATTGTAGCATATCGTAAGTAAGTAAGGCTAGGGAGTCGTTTTTCATCCGTTTTAGACCTTCCAGACAACGATTTTCAAATTTTTTTTATGTATGAAATATATATATATATATATATATATATATATATATATATATATATATATATATATATATATATATACTAGGACATTGAATTTTTCTTGGGAATATTGGTTCAGCATTGGTAGTGGAAACTCCATAAATTTTTCGTTTATACTATATTAAAACGTTTCGACCAACATATGTAGTCTTCTTCAGTTAGGAATTACTTTAATCAAAAAAGGAAATCTCCACTATGACATTTACACTTTTCTAAAAAAATTTTCTCAAACGGACACGACAAATATACGAAACCTTCACAAATACTTAACATTAATATAAATTAGTAAAATTCTTTTCATTGGCACCTTCGTTGCTTCATCACGTCTCTATTGTAACTGACATCAAACTGTTCGGTTCGCATGTTCACATGCGAACCGAAAAGTGTAAATGTCATAGTGGAGATTTCCTTTTTTGATTAAAGTAATTCCTAACTGAAGAAGACTACATATGTTGGTCGAAACGTTTTAATATAGTATAAACGAAAAATTTATGGAGTTTTAACTATCAATGCTGAACCAATATTCCCAAGAAAAATTCAATGTCCTAGAATATAGTGAAACGGTTCAAGAAATTTAAGAATTTTCAATAATATATATATATATATATATATATATATATATATATATATATATATATATATATATATATATATATATATATATATATATAATATATATATATATATATATATATATATATATATATATATATATATATATATATATATATATATATATATATATATATATATATATATATATATATATATATATATATACAGGGTGTACCAATCTTACTACAAACGTCGGTATATGGGTTATTTTAAAAGATATCAAAAAATGATATCAACAAAAATGGTAGATGTCTTTAAGGTCCATATTTTGAAATTATCTCGAACTATACGGAGTGTTGCATAACTCCGTTACAAACTAAACATATGGTTTTTCAAATGAGTACCCCTGTATATTATACCGAATTCGGATTACTCACTTTTTTTTTGAAGCTTCTGATTCCAGGTTTTGCTATCTTATACAGAGTACTTCAGAAGATATGGACACGTTTATATGAAAATCGTAGGTAAATCAACGCTCTGTAGCTTATTGTGCGTTGGAGAAAAAAATTTCATTTTGCCTAACAGAGTTTCGTAATATGATGCAATATCTCCGTATTATATTAAATTTGAATTATTTTTCATTTTGTATACAGGGAGGACGGAAACTCGAACCTTTCATTTTCTCTCTTATTTCAAATGGAACATCCTGTATTTTATAGCACAAATAGAATCTTCTATTATGTAACTTCAATTTTTGTGAAGCATTCCCTATACCCAAAAGTAATAAAAACAGAGTTATTTTGTAATATTTATTGTGAACCATAATTATAAACCTTAAATGTGAAAGCAATACACGTTGAATGTAACAAAAATACCTAAATAATAATAAATCTTAATAAATAATTTATTCTTAACAAAACAAGTCACCAAAAGTATAATTCGAACCGTAATATTAAACTAAATGTTCAAAGTGTTCATCGTTAGCATCAATTTCAACGCAAACTGAGAAAATGTAATGGTTTCCAGCATTGCATTGATGTTAACGGGAACACTTTGAACATTTAGTTTAATATTACGGTTAGAATTATACTTTTGGTGACTTGTTTTGTTAAGAATAAATTGTTTATTAAAATTTATTATTATATAGGATTTTTTGTTACATTCAACGTTTATTGCTTTCGCATATAAGGTTAATAATTATGGTTCACAATAAATATTACAAAATAACTCTGTTTTTATTAACTTTGGGTATAGGGAATACTTGACAAAAAATAAAGTTATATAATAGAAGATTCTATTTGTGCTATAAAATACAGGGTGTTCCATTTGAAATAAGAGAGAAAATGAAAGGTTCGAGTTTCCGTCCACCCTGTATACAAAATGAGAAATAATTCAAATTTAATATAATACGGAGATATTGCATCATATTACGAAACACTGTTAGGCAAAATAAAATTTTTTCTTCAACGCGCAATAAGCTACAGAGCGTTGATTTACCTACGATTTTCATATAAACGTGTCCATATCTTTTGAAGTACTCTGTATAACATAGCAAAATGTTATATCAAAAGCTTCAAAAAAATGTGAGTAATCCGAATTCGGTATAATATATGGGGTTCTCATTTAAAACAATATGTTTAGTTTGTAACGGAGTTATGCAACACTCTGTATAGTTCGAAATAATTTCAAAATATGGACCTTAAAGACATATACCATTTTTGTTGAAAACATTTTTTGATATCTCTTAAAATATCCCAAATACCGAAGTTTGTCGTAAGATTGGTACACCCTGTATATATATATATATATATATATATATATATATATATATATATTATATATATATATATATATATATATATATATATATATATATATATAATATATATATATATATATATATATATATATATATATATATATATATATATATATATATATATATATATATATTGAATTGAATTGGCATTTACTTGGTGAAAGTTCATATTCATTACTTTATAAAGAAATAAAAAAAAACTATCTTTTCACAGGTTGGAACAAAAATCTATACTATATATACAGTATATGCTATACTGGTGCAGATAGACAATTGGAT
>JARQZK010000094.1:217500-235000 GCA_030704885.1 Cynegetis impunctata
TTGTATTAAAGTAAGGTCAATTACTTACATTACTACAATTCAAATTTAATGATGTATCAGTAGGTATTATTATTTTATTATATTGCATTCTATACAGTGTTAAAAGGGAAGTACCAACTTAAAACTCACTCGGTATATATATATATATATATATATATATATATATATATATATATATATATATATATATTTATTTATATATATATTTTTATATATAATATATATATATATATATATATATATATATATATATTTATATTTATATATAATATATTTATATATATATATATATATATATATATATTTATATATATATATATATATTTATATATATATAGATATATATACATATATATATTTATATATATATATATATATATATATATATATATATATATATATATATATATATTTATATATAATATATATATATATATATTTATATATAATATATATATTATATATATATATATATATTTATATATAATATATATATATATATATATATATATATATATATATATATATATATATATATATATATATATTTATATATATATATATATATATATTAATTAATATTTATATTTATTTTTTAAATTCTGTCAAAATTTTGGAATCTCCGAATTATGGGAAAGGGCAGGAAAAGTGCATTTTTCAAAGTCGTGGCCAAAGATGTGGAAAATAATTATAAACAACATAATCGAAAACCAGCCTTCTAGGGTGTATGGAGCTGAAAAAAAACCGAGAAGGATTTTTGCACCCTTTAAGTAGAATGAGAGATTTAATTTTTCATGAATTAAATTGGTGTTGGTATAAACTTTTTTATGCTGCCATTTTCATGTGGATTTTTTGTTTTTGAATTAAATACAAATACAATTCTCGTTTGGGATATCCAGCGATTTTTTTTGTCGATTCGGATTCGTTTCGTGTTATAGATCGTTAGCGTTTGGTTCGGTTAGGTTTTTGAAATCAGATTTTCCAGTTAGAAACTCCGATATGAATCGATTTGTGTTCCAAATCGGATTTAGAATTCATTTTTATATATCGGTCTCATGACTAATAAGGGCACTTCGTGAACTACCCTCGTACTTAGCCATCAGTTTATTTAGCGGCTGAATACTGTTGGTCAATTATGTTGGAAGCATTCGTGTACATAAAATCAATACTGTTTTGAATATTTTACGACACTTGTAAGTGGAATTATCATTTCTACGCCTATTTCTCAGTTTTCTGTTGTCTGTGACATAATTCCTCTACATATTCAAATAAAATCGATTTAAAACAGGAATCATTCTTTTAGTCCTCATTCATAATATATAATGAGAAATTGATGTCTTCTGCGATGTTATTCGGTACCTACCGGGTGTAACTATGAAGTAAATGGAGAATTTTTTTTTTTAAGTTTGAAATTATTAAAAAATTCTTATTCTACTTGGTATATTTACTTGCACATGAATCCATCTGGTGTTGGTTTAAGGGTGGCGACATATAGGCAACAAATGACAATCCATCTTCATTGTATTGTGAATTGCATATTTGCTTGAATCGTCTACAAACAAGGCAACATCCAACATCCAAGAAACCTGGCAGATCATTTATATAACAATAATAAAAAGAAGCGGGCCTATAATACTACCTTGCGGAATTCCAGTCCTCACCTGCCCATTTTCTTATTTTCGATATGATTTCATCAACTTCAATTAATTTCCTCTTCTTCATTGCACTCCCTTTTTTTTCAAAGAGCAACATGATCAGCAGTATCAAAAGCCTTTGAAATATCCAAAAATATATTGAGTGGTAAATCGCCCGCCTACAAGGCTCTCATTGTTCTTCTTACTAAGTTGAAAACAACAGTCTCTGTATTCTTACCACCCAGGTATATGTGGCGTGTTTCTTAAACTGTCGTTCAATATAAAATTTATGTCTCAATTTATTTATAATACTGATAAAAAGACATACGAATGTTATTATTAGGAGATACGATCTCGGTATTCCACATCATCGACCTTCAACTTAATTATATCAGTTTGGATTACTTCGAACATCTTAATTTTTTCGATCTCATTATTCCTAAGTTTGTTGACACCTTTTTCTTCAATAAACAAATGAGGAAGTGAAATTTTGATAATGATAATTTCTTTTTTACTGTAATTATAGAGAATTTATCCCTAG
This sequence comes from Cynegetis impunctata, assembly GCA_030704885.1. Classification (NCBI taxonomy): domain Eukaryota; kingdom Metazoa; phylum Arthropoda; class Insecta; order Coleoptera; family Coccinellidae; genus Cynegetis; species Cynegetis impunctata. Next base: position 219,676 of record JARQZK010000094.1, read on the forward strand.
TTCCTGATGATCCTATACTAAAAATTTGAGTTAACCAATTAATTGCATTTCCAATGTAGGTAATTATGTATGAGATTACACTAATTTAATCAAAACCAATAATAAATTATAGTTCAAAAATACTAGAAAATACGATTTCAACAATAACGAGTTTAGAAGTAAAAAATAACAAAAATAATAAAAATTTGATACCTTGAGGAGGGTTTTTTTATTCAATAACCTCCAACGCAGATTACTTGGATACAAAAATGGAACTACATTATTGTCATTCAAATACATACACTTGTAAAGTTTCAAATTTATAGGACAATCATAGAAGTAGGTTGAAATCGACTTCAATGGTTTGTTTACATTTACTTAGTTGAAGCGTGTAAAATAATTAGATGCATAGACATCAACAAAACAGAACAATTATATTCAGGTAGCAAATGAAATAAATCAAAAAACATTTCAAGGATTATAGAAATTACAAAATCTCACTCACGTAGGCGATTCTTTTATTTGCAATGATCATTCTTTATTCAGCTTGTTCCACATTTTGTATGCGGTTCGCGGTTGTATGAGAAAAGGAACATTTCAAAGTTACAGTTTCAGCGAAAAATCCTTTGTTTTCGAAGAAACCACAAAAATGACTGATCGGCCATGCTGTGGCCGTCTTCAGTTACTAATTACGTATTACTGAGTCCAATATCAGCAGTCCTGGAGTGAAACTACAGAAATCCACGTAAGATACAAAAAGTATTCGGAAAATCTTTTTTAACTAATGTCATGAATGATAGAAATATTCAAGTATATATAACAAACAATAACAAACAACTTGAATAAAAACACAACAATTAATCCAATAAACTCAAACACAAATAACCCAAATTCATCTATAACAGCCACTCAACTTACCACTAATTTCTCCAATAGACCAACTTCAAATAGAGGTTTAATTTTTTCAACACCCATCACGAGAAAATCTAAACAGCCATCAATCACATCCACAACATTCATTCTTTTCATACATACATATATACATATAAAAAGGCATGGGGGGACAGTAACGGGGTACTGGTAAAAAACAAGGCAATAGAGTAATAGATGAGATTCTCCAAAATACTAGAGGTAGCCAGTAAAACGATATAGTGTGCTACTAATATCTTGTTCATTCAAACATCAAGCTTTCGTCTACCAATTGAAGACTTCATCAGGAAGCTAAAAAAGTTATTTATTATGAGAACATTTTCTTATATACAAGTCAGAAAAAACTTTGAATTTAATAATAAGTATCATTTATGTTTTTTTTTATAAAGAAATACTTACAAGAGAATTCAAGATTGCTCTAGCGAGCAAGCAGCCAGTTTTTTTATAAAATCACCAGTACAGTAAAATGCAAATCCAAAACCATATTAGACATAACTAACTTATAAAACTTTTACTTTTATACATAAGAAAACCACAAAATAATACTATAGACAATTTAAGGAACATATGTTTCTGTGATATAGGTACCAATTTTTGTTAAAATTTATTTCTTCCTTGGGATGAATTGAGATATAAAACCTACAAATCATTTAAAGCACCACCAAACAACATTATTTTACTTGAAGTATCTGAATTGGTAGACGAAAGCTTGGTGTTTGAATAAACAAGATATTAGTAGCACACTACATCGTTTTACTGGCTACCTCTAGTATTTTGGGGAAACTCATCTATTACTCTATTGCCTTATATACATATATGCATATATATATATATATATATATATATATATATATATATATATATATATATATATATATATATATATACATACATACATATATACATACATATATACATATATACCAGGGATGGCGAACCTTTTTTGATGTCCGTACCACAAAGTCATAAAAAAAATTTTTAAATAGGTGACGTGCCGCAATAAATTTTTTTTTCGGAATGTAAGCATGGTGAAACCATACGTGAGTATAATTTAATTAACAAATACAAGCAATTCTTCTGTGAACAATTTTTTACTAATCAATGTTTTACAAAAAGCAAAAGAGAAACAAAATTCACGAAACTATACGTAAGTATATATAATTGAATAAACAAATAAAAGCAATTCTTCTTCAAACAATTTTTTATTAATCAATGTTTTACAGAAAGCAATATGCTAGAAATAAAATTCACGTTAAAAACAATTGTTCTTAATGTGATTTTTGTTGCTGTACACAAGATGATAAAAATTTAATATCTGGCATATATTTAGTTAATTTTAACAGTACGCTTGCAGAGCTCGACTCATCCGTCATTCTATTCCTATAATTATTTTTTATAAAATTTAATTCTGAAAATAGAGAATCACATGCCCACGTCGATGAAGATATTGATAAAATTGCCTTTGCTAATATTTTTAAATAATTAAACGTGTCAGGAATTGAACTCCATGTAGTTAGAATTTCATCTTCTGCAATTTTATTTATTTTATCCAATACTCGATTACTTTGAATAATTTCTAAATCATTTCTTAAATCAACAAATTTTTGGTTCCATATGGTACTTGAGTGAAATTCAACTAATTCATTAAAATTCAACCACTTAAGGACTTTTAAATTTAATTTTTCAGAAGGTATTTTATCAGGATATAAAATTAATTTTAAGGTTTCTTCAAATTCTCTAAACTGCGTAAATCTTGCAGAAAATTCCTGAATCAGGGATTGGATTACCATTGAAAATTCCTTCTTTAATGGCTCTTTATTTGACTGTTCGTGACATTCACTTTCAGAAAAAAAAATTTTGTATTCGGAAAATATTTATATGAATTTAAAAGAATATCACGATTAAAAATCTGTAATTTGACTTCGAATGCTTTTATTGAGTCAAATATTATGATGACTATTTTATTAACACCTTGTAGTTAGTGAGAGCATAAATCGGTGAAAAAAATATAACTTCTCTAGCCATTCTACATCCGATAATTGATTTTATTGGTTAATAATGTTCTCATTATTCAGAAATAATCTTATTTCCTTCAAACAATCTACAAATCTTTGCAAAACATTTCCGCGGCATAACCAGGGTGCATTATTATATAAAAGTAAGCTATTGTACGACGAGTTTACTTCGTTTAACAATTCTTGAAATTTTCTTCTATTTAGTGCTCGTGCTGATATAAAATTGACTAATTTTGTTACAAAACTTAAATTATCATCAAACATTTTCAAACGCAATAAATTTTATCTAATGCGCATCTTTATATACTTCCAGAGAATTCATGCGATATTTAAATAATTAAAATAATTAAATGTATAATTTGAGGGTTCTAGTTAACATACTAAGATAGGTATTCAGTACTACAAATTTATATCATAAATTATAAATTAAGAGTAGCTTAATAATTTTTAATTTTGTTTTTGTGCGTGCCATCAAAATTTTCAAACGTGCCACTTGTGGCACGCGTGCCATTGGTTCGCCATCCCTGATATATACATATATACATATATACATATATACATATATACATATATACATATATACATATATACATATATACATATATACATATATACATATATACACATATACATATATACATATATACACATATACATATATACATATATACACATATACTCATATGCACACATATATATACATCTATACATATATACATATATATATATATATATATATATATATATATATACATACATATATATATATATATATATATATATATATGTATATATATATATATATATATATATATATATATATATATATATATATACATACATATTATCCCGCTATGCTTTTAGTTCGAATAGTCTGGCAAACTTCCGTTGGAAATTCGTTTCAGCATTTCCACGCTGTAAGTATGCGATAATAAGTCACGTACAAATTTCATGTGAATAGTCGATGATTCATATCAGAAATCAATCGGCAATTGAGTTCCGATTGAGGAAAATCCAAGGTAAGAATCATCCTCTAACTGCGTCCTCCAATCCGTTTTGACTTAAAGATTTTTACTATGTCTTCAGAAATAAAGTAGCGGAATATTGTTCGCTGCGATACTCTGACAAGCATGAATGGTGAAAACTTGGTAGTGCATTGTCTTATTGGAGCGTTATAAGCTAACGCTTATGAGGTAGGGTAGAAGTCTGTTTGCACAGTTAATACTGATGATCAACCAGCGTTTTCTTCAACTTTTCAGTATCTTCTCTGCATTGGTTATCGCACGTTGTTAAATACTGATTTATTACTCTCGCCTTACTCGTTAATTATATTACCAATTAGAATTTGAATTAGAATTTCGCAAATTCTCACTAGAATTTGCGAATACTTCCGTGCCTGCTTCGCCACATGTTCTGTCATGCCATTGGGAGGACAAGCTGTCAGCGAAGCGGGTTGGGTATCAAATCTCCACATTTAATCTGCTGCGGAAAATGACATTCAAGTATCATTCACTTGAACATAGGAGAGAGAACAAAGGTTGCTGATTTGTGTTTCTTTAACAGATATTATCATTGCAGCCATTGCATTCATCATACCACCAGGAGGTCAATTCACTTGTCATACAAGGTTTGCGATGAATATGCGCCAATTTGAGGTGCAGATTTCAACAGCCAGAATATCGTTTTATCATAGGGCGATTTTTAACTGAACTGTAAACTTATGGAACGCTTTACCGTAATAGGTGTTTTCTGTTTTCTAAAACTTGCAGCGGTTCAAATCCAGCATCAGCGCTATTGGTTGAAATAATCTCAAGGTGGTTGAAAACGTTCTTTCCTAAAAGCAGTGAAAATAAATAATAGTTTGAAACAACTGAAAGACACGCTTTTGTAGGTAACCGAACTAAAAAGAAGAAAATAAATAATAGATGAAAAAAAACTAAAAAACACGCCTTAATAGAAAACCAAACTAAAGAGTGGAAAACAATTTTCGTTAAATTTAAATTGAGAATAGTGTAATTAGCAAGAAAAATTTCTTTTATTGTAGAAAAGCGTGGCGTGCTTCAAGAATTGTTATAATATTTTGATGACAGATATTGGTATAAGTAGAGTCATTATGGAAATATCTTAAAAAGCATCCCACGATTTTTTTACAATAAAATAAATTTTTTTGTTAAAGCACTATTCTTAATTTAAATTTATGGAAAATTATTTTTTGTTTTTTAGTTTGATTTTCTAGTGAAGGCTGTTTTTTTAATTTTTTCAAACTATTATTTATTTCCTACTTCTCAGTTCGGTTATCTACAAAAGCGGGTTTTTTAGTTTTCTTTAAAATATTATTTATTTTATATTTTTTAGTTCTGCTAACAACAAGAGCGTGTTTTTTCAAACTATTATTCATTTTTGCTTTTGCTTTTCTAAAACATTTTTAAACGCTCACTTGGCACAAATACACTACCGGGTATTGGATTTGGAAAATAGCTAATCCTGAAGGTCCTGATCAGGCTAATGGAACAAACTATTGCATTGTCATCTGTCCTTGATAAATGTGCAAAGTTTCAAATTAATCCGACGTTTTAAATGGGGTGAAAATCTCGTTCACAAATTCCGTTACATAAGTACATGCATACATACCCAGCTTATCAAAGCATTAAAAACATCCAATCCTGTCTAAAATTAACCCCAGAAAGCCGATAGATTGCTTATGCATCCCTTGCTTGATGTTCAGCTTGAGATAGGAATAGTTGGTTTTTATTTTGGATGTCTAGCGTGACGTCATAGAGGTCAACACAGACTTTCTGAGTTTTGAAGATACTTTCTATTGATAGCAAGAAAGTGGGAAAAGATTTTACTCATCAGTTCGTCGTCTCTAGCCTGCCTGCAGCGCCTTCAAATTCCTTTATATAGCGAAGGGAGATATAACAGGTGATATATACCATCAAACGAAAATTAAGCATGCCTTATGTGTTGTTCTTGTAGCATGAAACTGCTTGTAAGTAGGTCCAATGGAATTTCGCTAAACCATTGAAATTCATGCATAGTGGGATAATTCGGTGGACCGGGTCACATTCATTTGGACACTATGCTATTCCCATTCATCCTTGAAGCGGTGAATGATGAAAACACCAGGATGGCAACCAGAAACGATTGGAGAAATAAACAGCTATTTCGGAGTTTTCGCGAACGCATCAGGACTATCAACTGAGTCTGGTAACCATCCAGAATGTTCAATTATCTCCGAAAACCTTTCATACTGCACTTTGTAGTATTAAAACACATCATACTTATCCGATTCTAATCATTCAAAATTTAAACATACAGGTTATCGATGGGGACGTCAATTCTATGCTCATAGCATAGTAGAGTAGAGTAATGATTATTTCTTCAAACTATTCCACGGACAGCCTCTGGCTTTGTGGAAGTGAATGTTGTTATTGTTTTATGTATCAAAGCTGAATTTATTTGTTCGATATCTTGTATTATGCCTTTATTTTCGCAGTAAACTTTGTTATTATTATTATACAGAAAATGAATCGAAGTTGTATTTCAGGTAACTGCCTACTCCTAGAACTACTCTAATATCTGTGAGATCACACTTTCACAATATAACTGTAAGTATCAGTTTTATATATCTACAGTGGTTGTATGTATGTGAAAATCGTTCATTTGAGACCACTGGAGATGCATGGAATGTACCAATGAAAGAAAAAAAAAGAAAAAAAAATAAATATATATATATATATATATATATATATATATATATATATATATATATATATATATATATATATATATATATATATATAAAATATATATATATATATATATATATATATACATATACAAACCGGGTGTTTCCAAATAAGTGCTAAAGTTTTCAGAGTGTGATTTCTTGTCGGAAATTGAGGGGGGTCTTTCATGTAAACAAAAGCTCTTAAAACTTTTCTTGAAAAGTTACACGGTTCGATACATTTTCGTGAAATTGCTGAAGAGTTAAAGAAATTGTATATTGTGGGTGTGTTTTACCAATAAAAAGACTACCTATAGATATTTTTTCCGTTTTGTTGTTATCCTTCAAAATGGTTAGACTTGTAACCGCTATACCAATTTTCACCAGAACTTTTTTTAAAAAAAATCTTGAATTGAAAATTGAAAGATATATGTATATATATATATATATATATATATATATATATATATATATATATATATATATATATATATATATATATATATATATATATATATATATATATATATATTTATTATATATATCTTATATCAAACTATTTTAAACATCAGGAGTCTGTCGTCAAACGTTGTACACGCATTTTCCCGGACAACTGTGTATAGATATATATATATATATATATATATATATAAATATATATATATATATATATATATATATATATATATATATATATATGTATAGATATATATATATATATATCTATACACAGTTGTCCGGAAAATGCGTGTACAACGTTTGACGACAGACTCCTGATGTTAAAATAGTTTGATATAAGCCGACTTAGTTATATCCAAAACTGTCTCGTTTAGCCAGTAGTCAAAAATTCAAAAAAATATTGGTTTTTTCTAAATAACGTAATAAATAATAAACTTTGTTTAATAATATACGGTGCAAGAGCCTATAATGAAACTATTTTCCTTTAAGCCCATGACTGTCGCCATTCAAAAACGGAGAGCAGCCACAAGCAGAGAGTTGATTGTTATCACTATGTTCTCTGTGATCTAAACAGGCTCTTGCAACTATTTATTATGAAAATTTTGAGGCCTGCTACCGGCCTAACGAGACAATTTCGGATATAAATCGACCTATTTACCAAGCTAGTTAGTCGAGTACTTAGCGTACGCTGGCTAGTATTTGGGAGGTCTCGGGTTCTAACCCCGGGGCCGACTGGTTTGCCATGAGTTTTTTTCCGAGGTTTCCTCATGGTAATGTAAGCCACTGCTTGCAAACTTATAAGGCGAATGCTGGGCCATGATTAATTCTCTGAATACTACCCACACTTCCTATGTTCCATAAATATCCCGTCTCAACAATCCTTAATGCACTTGTACATACAAGTGTATCCTCTGATCTGGCTGAAGGAGTTAATCCCAAACTCAAGCTGCCCGCCTCCCTGGCACATACTTCAGGGAGGAATGAAACACGCGTGTTTCCTTTTTTTTCCGACCTATTTTGACGCCAGGAGTCTGTCGTCATACGTTGTACGCGTATTTTACACCCTTAGGCTAGGCGCGCACTATCAATTTTTCGCCGCGCGGCGAAAATGCTTTGCGGCATAAAATCGCGCCGCAGTATTGTAACATTGAGTTTTCAATTTTATTGCGCGCACTTAGCTACAAAGTCGCCGCAGCGTCGAAAAGTCTGTAACAAGTTACAACTTCTTTGCGGCGCCGCGGTTGATCGGTTTGTTGTGATACATTAGTTCATCTTTGACTGTGCGTACTACGGCGATTCGCTGGCAATTTTTAGTTTATAATTATTTATTTTGTATTTTTGGAGAAACGATGAATACATTGAGTATTGATCGTAATGATCAGGATGATTATTTAAATGTTGAAATCCTTATTACTGAAGTTGAGAAAAGAACAGCTTTATATGACATTGCTTCAAAAGAATACAGCGATAGTAACATCAAACAGCGATTATGGTAGAAAAATATCTTACAGAATTGTCCCTTGTTTTAACGTTCATTGACAAGAGGATGTACCCAAAATCTGTTTTCTTTTTACGAGCTCTAATTACAAGAGCAGAAATACAAGCTGCTTCTACTAAATCTATTTTTAAAATGATTTTTTATGCGTTTTTAGGCCGTAGTGCGCGCGCCTGGTTTTTTTTTCTGCCGTACGTAAAAATGTCGCAGGTTTTTTCGCCGCGCGGTAAAAAATTCGTAGTGCGCGCCTAGCCTTATATCAAATAACCTTTAAAATTGAGGCCCCAGAGGTATTATTAAACGTATTCAAAAACACTCTCGCATACAGTGCAATACGACTAATAATTAAATTCCTTACTTTCTTACTTCTTACATTCTTATTTTCCAATAAATGACACCATAAAAGTATGCTGAATTATTCACGCGGCTAGTTCTAGTTTGATGATACATCTTCTCGACTAGATAAAGTTAACAGCCCACGCACATGATATGCCCAATTTTATGATCGGACGGCACGTAAACTTCGTGTATTCTAGTAATGACTTGGAGTAGAATCATTCATCTCGTAGTGTTCCGTTACACGATATCGTTCGGTATTATCACTAGCGATGCGTCGTATCATTAAAATGTATATCCGCGGATACGGATATTTGGTGTCAAGATCCGCGGATACAGATACGAATACAGATCTTAACTTTAAATTTATTGTTTCAAGTAGCCACATTTTTAGAGCCACGGTATAAAGGTAAATTCTTCAGTACTTCAGTGATATTCTTATATAAGGAAAACTGCTTACAGCTTCAGAAACTGAAGTAAATCTCACAGCAACTACGATAAGTACTGAAGACAAACCAATTACTATTAGAAAAGAACATTGCCAGAGTCTAGAAGAGTCTATTGCTAATATGTTAGATATTTTTTGCAAGGTAGGAGTCTGTTTGTTACAATAAGATATTCTGAGGGCAACATACGGAAAGAGGTTCATTCGGATCTCCTAAATAATTGTATTGGGGTTCCACAGGGCTCAATACTGGGCCCTATGTTATTTATTCTATACATTAACGATATAGTCATGGATTTGGGGGACGGCATATATTTATACGCGGATGACGCAACAATGGTAGTTTCGAGCACAGGAGAAGAAGCTCTGAGGAGAGATGTGCAAGATAATTTAGACAAATTAAATTGGTTTAACAGGAACCTCCTTCATGTCAATTAATTCAAAACGTCGTATACCGTATTTCATAATTTTAACGATAATATCTTGGATATTAATTCTGCGTTGAATAACACTGCTTTGAAAAGAACAGATAATGTGAGGTTTTTGGGAATTGAGGTAGGTGAATGTCTTACATGGAATGCACATTGCCAAACCATGTGTTCGCGATTGAATTCTGCTTGTTTTCTACTCCGAAATCCGAGAGTCATTTTGACCTCGTATCAGCTCATGTCTGTTCATTACGCGCAAGCGCTCTCAAATGTTTCTTATGGTATTGTTTTCTGGGGCTCATCGTCTGCGGCTTGCGATGTATTCTTGTGTCAGAAGAAGATTGGAGCATGTTTGGCGCGCCTTATACTGCTTCCTGTCGGCCTTTGTTTAGACTTCTCAAAATTTCAACTTTACCTTCACTCTGTATTTTGGAACTGGCTACTTTGATTTATAAAATGCGGAAGCAGTTTTTGAGGCGTGGCGACCGGCACATTATGATACCCGTGACAGAAACGCTTTTGTATTTCAGAATAGGTAGAAGGTCTCCATTATATTTGGGGTTGGAAGTTTTCAATAGATTGGATTGTAGTATTGTAAATGCCCAATTTATTTCCTTTTTTAAGGCTAAGTTGAAACAGTTTCTGATTCATAAGTATTACTATACTATAAGTGAATTTTTGTCCAGACTTTCTCCATACTGTAACTATTCATCCAACGGAAATAAAGCTATATTATTATTATAATAGATAGTGATGATGACGTTGAGGAATTTGAAAATGAAATATCAGATACGAAAGCTAATTTTCTGATAGAATATATGTCGGAAAAAATACCAAGAGATCAAGACCAGCTAAAGTATTGACAGATTAACCGTTAGATGTTTGGAGGTCTTAAGTCACATTGCTCGCACATATTTTTCTTCAGCTGTAACAAGCGTTCCAAGTGAGCAATTTTTCAGTGCAGCAGAAATTGTTTATGATCCTCGTTCAACGAAATTTTAGGGGACACATCTGCCAAGTTACTCTTGTTGAAGTACAATTTACCATTACTTAATTTCAATTACGACTCATAATTTCTTTAAATTCTTCTAATTGTCACTGTCTTTTTAATCTTATATTAATACTTTATGTGTAATGCAGTATTAATTCACTGAATTGGAATAATCATTCAGTTGGAATTTAAATAATTACGAATTTTTGGGTTTCTCATTATAAAAGTGTTCTTGTAACTTTCTATAATATTCAAATACTTTATTAAGCTTACCACTCAATTATGTTATGTACTATTGGTATTTGGTATAGTAACTCACTAATTATCACACCAAAGAAGATCCTCATGCTGTTTTTCGAAAATCAGATACAAAAACCACTCCCGCATACAGTGCGTCTTTTTTACTGCGAATATTTCTCTCCTGTCAAAAATCTCGTGTAACTGTAATGCAATTATCGCAAAATTACAGCGATAATTGCATTGTAGAAAGCGAAAGGTCCCTGCTTCGTACGTATCTGTGGTAATTTCTATTTTAAAACCATGTTCCTATTCGGGAAATATTCTCCGGAATTACACTCGTGCATGAAATAAACCAGGTAAGTTCGCATTACAGCATATTGTCTTTGAAAAACTGCATTCGGTCATTTTCATATTTTGGAGAAAGAGCCCACCACCTCTTTCTCCAAAAATGAAAATGAATTCTGACAACACGCTGCCATGCAAAATTATCGGTAATTTTGATGCACTTGTGCTATTACTTACGATAATGCGACTGAAAATTAATTTCAACAAGAGATTCCTAATTTTTTTCATTGAAAATGCAAGGGTTGATTCACATTAGCTTTTCCTCCTAATGATGATCCTTCAATATCGAATTTAGTTGTTTGTTATAGATGAACTGTAGTCGTATCTTTTGACAGTAAGAGAAATTCAGATTAATTTGAGAATAAACATTTTGTATATGCATTCGGTTATTGTATTGGTGTTATAGACTTCCGTCTATTCCCTAAACCATAGCCCTAGAGGGTAGAACTATAAGGTGAAGGTGTCGAATATATCTTGTTATGCAAACTTCCTAGAACTATAATTTCTAACTATAATCTATAAGTTCGTAGAGCTTATCTTCTTGAAAGCTTCTCAGTTGAACTGCTGTCCATACCTAATCATGGAGTAGGAGGAAAAAGTTCAAAAGGCCGCTTTGTGTTGTTTCATTTACGATCCATTAAACCTTTAGTTGAATTACCTTCACTGAAGCCTTCTGATTGGAAGAAGTATATTAAACATATGATTATACTCATTCTGCTATTACAAAAATGCAATAGCAATAGCAATAGCATTGCTTCGTGTATCTGTTTTTACCCTCGTGTATGTGTTTGCTGTGAATAAAGATCATTAATCCTATTTTCTTTTGTTTTAATTTATCGATTGAACTATAATAAGTACTACATGAAGTGAACAAGAGAAATTCTTCAATAGTTTAAAAAATTATCAAACAACTTTCCAAGGGAGCTGGTTATATGTATACCGCGACGCGAATTCTACATTCACAATCTAACAGTGAATTATAGATATCGTCAAGTCACCCCGACTCAAAATCTGCATACAGCTGTTTCGATCTTATAAGATATCATCAGTGGAAGTTATTTGACTTGGAGTGTATTAACAAATTTCTAATTGTACTCCAATAGAAATCGCGGTCGGGACTACTATCTGGATAATAACCCAGAGCACCCTCCACCAAAGCTATTGGAAACCAACAATTCATCGCTCAGATAGAGAATGCAGAATCCCTTTGCGAGAATACATATTTCCTGACATCAAATGTCTACTCTGCGACAGTAGCGTATGTGGTTCCAAAACACGATAACTCAGCGTTTTTAAAAACTCTGAACATACTCACGAGAGTGCGCTCCATATAATTAGATCTTATAAGATTGAAACAGCTGTATGCGGATTTTGAGTCGGGGTGACTTAACAATTTATAATTCACTGTTGGATTGTGAATGTAGAATTCTAGTCGAGGAATACATATAACTCCTTGGAAAGTGTTCGATAACTATTTGAATTATTGAAGAATTTTCCTTGTTCACTTTATTGTAGTATTGGCCATAGTCAGCTTGTAGATTTTTCATGATTTGATTATGAAAAGTACCCCAAATGAAATTGTTTTTTTTAATGAACAACTCTCGGAAGAAGTGGAAGCTCATAATGCTTGTCAAGCGGCCCGAGGTGATAGATCGATGTTCTGGTTGTTGAGATCTGTATTGCAAAATGGTTTGTATTATCTGCATATTTTGCATGTCGATTGAATTGTGCTCCTGGTGGGATACTGGAGGCAATATCTGCACAACATACCTCCCGCGATAATATCTTCAAAAGGGACATAAGTCTGCAACATTCCTCCGTTGTTCGACTGAAGAAGGTGATCGGTTAATGACGGATGGTCTATTAGTCTCGTTTTTTGTTACCCCGAGGCGAAGTTAAGGGGTTATAGTCTCACGACAAAAAGTTAGTAGCTGGTCCGATTTTAAAAATTCCAACGGATATCGATAAAACACATATGATTTCATAAAAAAAAAGTTTTCAAAAATTTTTCCCCGCGAAGAATAAAAAAATTATAGCGTTTTTTAGATTTTTTTGTCGATAGACATGTGGTGCTATCTATAAATCTTAAACCTAAACCGATTTTTACAATAATGAAATAAAACGATAGCATTTAATGTGTAGTTTTTTAATTCATATAATACATTCAAAAAATATTGACGACATGCACACGCGCGAAGGGGTTTTATCATTCCTAGTGCTACGCAGTAGGGTGTCCGGATTTTTTAAAATATAGTCAAGTATGTGCAAAGGTGCAGAACTCCAAGCATGAGTGCAGTTTACTAATGATTCACTAACTTGATCCTTTAGCTCGAAATAGATAACTTAGTTTCTGAGCAGCTGGTGGAGACGTATTCGTGTCAGCTTAAATTGAATTTAACGCAGCATCTCAAAATATGTTGTTTTTTGGTTGGCTTAGTTATTTGGTTCTCCAGTAATAATTTAAAATCGATGAGAGATGTTTTTCTTGAGAACCTGCTTGCCTCTCCTTATCGGATCTCCAGTTCCAAATGATCTTCAGGTCGCTAGTCGTTACTTATGACGTCAGCTTACACAACAGATTGCCTCTGTCTGGATGTTATTGAAACTAACCTAATTATCATCATTATCATCTCCTGTTCAGAATGATCTTCAGGTCGTTGGTCGTTACATACGCACTCAGCTCACACAACACGATGATGGCCAGAAGAGGGTGCACTGACATGCCTCTTGTTGGTGCTGGATGTATTCAGAGTACTGACGTCCGTAAGCTTACATTTCATTCAACATTTCATTTCTAGTAGAATTTAGGCGATCTTTAGGATGTATAGATTGAATAATCAATAAATTCACCAACGAAATTACTACCTGATCTGCGAGTGAGTAGCAAAACAAACATTAATAACTTTTTCCATTGTTTCCTATGATTTTGAAAGATTCTTCCGAACTGGCTTGAATCTTAGTCACTACCCAACAGATTAATTTTTGAACCATTAAATTCCGGACATACACAACACCCAAGAGCAAGGTGGGACTGGAACCCACAAACCTCGGTTTACAAGCGATACACCTTACCGCTGGGCTAATTGAAAGATTTAATCTCATGTAGGTATAATTAAAGTTGACACAGGCCTGTCGATACCGCAAGTTGAACGTTTCGTGTATATTTTAAAGGTATTTTTCATCTCTCGGAATGTCGAGCACGTGCTTATAGCCTTTCCTTTTTCGAGAGGATTATGGGGGCGCTATTTAAAATGTACTTTCAATTTGTTAGCCCTGCTACTAGATCCTTCATTTTTCAAGATTCTAAAGAACGATATACCTGAAATTTTATAATCTAATATGAATGTGTTTCAGTTTGAATCGCACGTATATAACAAGTAAAGATGATTCACCCATCGAACTTGAAGTATAAGAACAATCATGTGTGGGCGATGTTAATGTCTAAAATGCATACATCATTTCAGTGACAGCGTTAACGGAAGTTCTTTAATATTCAGGGAAAACCCCCATTGACTCGAAATCGGATGCCGATTTAGTTAAAGTTGGCTTCACGTATGGAAGTTGATAACCATCAGATACTTTGTCGGTTGTAACCGCACCGTGACTGTCGTCATGAAGCGTTGAACAATGCCAAAGGGGAAAAAATCATTCTCAATTTAAACCATTCCGAGAAATGCCATTCTCATTTGCGTTAATGATTTAGTTGAGCTTCAAGACATGGGGAACTTTTTGGGCTTGGAAATGCCCAGCCTATAGAACTATATTATTTCACTTGGCCGTTGACAATTAATACTGAAATAAATTCTAGTATGATTCCAGTTTTTGGCGAAACAATTCTCATGCAATGTTGTAGTAATAAATAAAAAAGGCGTGAAAAGCAGAGCTCCATCACTAAGGTCGTATTTTTCGCGCGAAATGCATCGTGTCGAGATGCG
>JARQZK010000094.1:240000-247500 GCA_030704885.1 Cynegetis impunctata
TCCATAAGTTTTAATTTTGAACCTTCTTCTCTCTCTCTTCCGAGGTGTAGAATTTCGAAATCCGAATTGAAGTCATGTTTCTCTTTCCTCAAATGTCTAGCATATATTGAATCTTCGTTATGATTTATGTAATTTCGCCGGTGTTCAGTAATCCTTTTTTTGAAATTTCTATGTGTGTAAAAAATTTATGTAATATTTTATCGAATTTTCGCATTTAAGTTTATAAACTCCCGATTTACTAAGCTTATCTCTTTTTGACTTGTTGTTTTTCATGTATTTTCCTGGACTATTTCTTGTTCCAGATGCTATTCCGAATAAAGGTAGCTTGTTCTTAGAATCCTAGAATGGATTTCCCAAATTTATAATTGTACTTTGCAAACGTTGTATTAGATATTTTAGTTTGAAATTCACATCTGAAGAAGCTGTTGTTTCAGCGAAACGCGTTATGCAACTGTTGGTGTTTTATTATATGTGAAAAAAGTTAAACTCAGAGTTTAATTTCTCAAATATAACATATCCGAAATTCTGCCTTCCAGGACTTTCATGAGGGTGCATGGGGGGGAGGGGGCTGAATAAAAATATATCCAACTTTTCATTTTTTCGTAATTTTTGGAAGTTTTGGGCACCTCCACAGCTTTCGCTGATTGAGATAGGGGGTTCAAATTCGGTATGTGGGAGTTTAAATAAAAAAGTGCTTTTTGATATTCTGAACTATTTTCTTTTGCGGCCGCCATTTTAATGCTTTTTTGAGGATTTGCGCACATCGAGATTGAGTAAGGGGGCTGAAATTTCCTATGTGGATGTTGGGGATTCCAGTTATTTTTCTCAACTGACCTACATAGCCCCTACAAATTGACTTAGGGTTTTTTTTAATAAATTCACTCACACATGAACAAATCTTAAACCTAACAAAAACTACAATTCTATATCCAAATATATGATTTTTGTCATAATTAATAATTAATAAATATACAATTCAAGACATAATGTTAATTATGTTGTAATACCATACCATATCATATATATATATATATATATATATATATATATATATATATATATATATATATATATATATATATATATATATATATATATATATATAAATGAACATATAAAGGTCTTAAGATCACCCTTGTATATTTGAGAAATTAAATTTGTTTATTGATTTGGTTAAACTTCTGAATGTTTTGTATCTGAAGCTGAGTATGCCAAAGGATGATTTATAAGTTTCAAATGGGAGGTTTATGATCACAGAATTGGCGATTAAAATGGCAATCAAAACATCATAGATTTGCCTCATTTTGAATGTATTTCAAGTGTAAAACGTTCTATTCACCGAAGTATTGAATTTAGTCAATCACTCATAAGTAAGTAAACATGTAAATGCAGAAAACCGGTTGCTTTTAATCGTTGAAGTCATAGTTTCAATCGAAGGTTCACTTTATGTTCGTATCATATAACGGATTAATGATTTTAACATTGACTTTATGGTGAATGTAATCTCTAGGTCTAGGAAACTGATATGTAGAAGAGTTCCACGTGTACAAATAAATTTCCTATAATTCTTTCTCAATTGTACAATATGGTAGAAGGAAAAACGTCCCATTATATTGTATGTTGTTTGTGTATATATTCGGATTGTATCATATCAAAGCGCTGAATTTTAAATGCATGGCCACGCATGCCACCTGATTTTAATCCTATTAGGGCATTCCGGGCGCCTTGCTACTGTTGGTATTTCAAGAGCAATAAACTGCCTATTTGGATTTCCTTCTAAATTTAAATATACACTTTGACGTTATTATGTAAGACAAGGACCACGTTTATTGAATACATAATTTCCGCGAATGTGATACGTTTATTGGAGTAATAACGTCACCTGCAAAATGGATGATGGCTGTCGCCTGATGAAATAACGAAATGGCTTCATTTTCATTCAGATCTATCAGATAAGTCCTTGTTGCTTCTTATTTTAATCGCTCTGTTTCAGGTATTGAACGAACAAATGTGCTACAATTATCAAATTTAAATGAACAATATAATGATCTAAGTTTAACTGTTTTCGTCTTTGAAATTTCTTTTCGTTTATATTCTTGGATTTATTGAAGAATCTATTTAATTACAACGCTTTTAGACTACGATAGAGTTCAGACGATGTTATCGAAATTCTTCCTTTAATGGCCTCCCATCCCAGGGTAGTGTCAAATATAAATTCTGGTGTTTCATCGTCGACCGAATTACAAGGGTAGCACAGAATAGTTTCAGCTAACAATTTCAACGCTATAAATCGACAGAATAGAAATTTAATTTTTATGGCTGACTTTGAAATGAAGGAGCTCTCTCTCTCTCTATATATATATATATATATATATATATATATATATATATATATATATATATATATATATATATATATATATATATATATATATATATATATATATATAGTAGAGCAGAATTATCGGTATAGCCCGCTTATATGGAAGCAGCCGTTGACACGTGTTTCGGACTCTTTGGTCCTCATCAGAACGGCGTAGCCAAGCATTGGATTGAAAACTTGGAGATGAAAATAGCACAACAAACGAAATCCCCTGCTACGGAAGACAATCACACATTTGTGGCTTATTGTTATATGTTATACATTATATATATATATATATATATATATATATATATATATATATATATATATATATATATATAATATATATATATATATATATATATATATATATATATATGTTATATTGTTATACATATACATATATTATATATATATATATATATATATATATATATATATATATATATATATATATATATATAGAATCGCTTTGTATTATCGGAAATGTGGTCTGTAGACTCAATAAACTCTTTGTCTTTTTTTCAACTCAATATTTCGCCATTTATTTTACAGCTTCATCAGGAGTACTGCAAAAAATTTTAAAAAATTAAAAACTTTAAAACCTTTACATTTTCACTATCTCTTATATAACTCTACACAATTAAAATGACATATACAATTTTAAAGCACATAACATTTGACACTTACAAGAATAGAGTTGGTCCTTAGTTGTAATATATCGGATGCATATATCTACCATCTCAATTCTTGTAAGTGTCAAATGTTATGTGCTTTAAAATTGTATATGTCATTTTAATTGTGTAGAGTTATATAAGAGATAGTGAAAATGTAAAGGTTTTAAAGTTTTTAATTTTTTAAAATTTTTTGCAGTAATGGATGCAGTATTCCTGATGAAGCTGTAAAATAAATGGCGAAATATTGAGTTGAAAAAAAGACAAAGAGTTTATTGAGTCTACAGACCACATTCCCGATAATACAAAGCGTTTCTATATTATACAGATTGGTCGAAATTATTAAGTATTATATATATATATATATATATATATATATATATATATATATATATATATATATATATATATATATATATATATATATATATATATATATATATATATATATATATATATATATATGTATATGTATATGTAGGGTGTTTCCAAATATGTGAGAAAGTTTTTAGGGGGTGATTCCTTGTCGAAAATTGAAGGGGGTCTTTCATGTAATCGAAAGTATTTAGGTATTTCCTTGAAAATTATGAATAAAATATTTTCAGTGTTGTGATCTTTCAAAAGGGCTAAACTAGCAACCCCTATTCCATTTTTCACAAGATTTGCTAAACAAAATAAAATTTCTTGAATTAAAAGTGTCTGTTAGTGCTTATCTTTTTGAACTGCTGTGTTTTTTCCGTAAAAGCAATAGTTTCTTAATAATAAAAATGAAATGAAATTCAGCCTTCTAGGCTTTTCGGAGGGTTGAAATTTCGTACGTTGATTGATTAGATGTTAAAAAAGGGCCTTTCGGTGCTTACGTTCAGAACTCTTCCAAATTGACTTAGGAGGTTAAGCATTTGTTTGAAAACAAGAACAAAAATGATAGAAGAATACGACCTTGTGGACCTCTTACTCGTTTTTTAGGTTTCCATATCCAAAGGGTGAAAACGGAACCCTATTACTAATTAATAAAATTAAAATAAAATGAATATTTAAAGGGGGCATAGTCAATGGTACGAAGCCCTTCGTGCGCGAGTCCGACTCGCACTTGTTCTGTTTTTTTTTTTGATGTTGATGAATTTAATGCGAGAGGTAGGTGACGAACATCTTATCCTCAAAAACAAATATTTAGGAATGGCTCCTTATAAAAGTGGTTGTTGATCGATACGTTAATTTATGTCTACAAAAAAATCTAATAAGATGTCACTGACTATTTATAGTGAAAAAATTGAACGTATCATTTTTAAAATATCCTGGTGATAATAGACAATGTGTAAACTTAAGTTCTTCAAAAAATGTGCAACTACTGATAACGCATCCAACATCTGGTTCTGTTTATAGTTTCAAGTTACATTTCATTGACTATTGTTATGATAATTAATATATTTATATGATAATTTATCTAATGCTTACAAATATTGGTATTGATTTGTTATCGTAAATATAGTTCCTTTTCTTCCTTGTAGGTAGTGAAGATCATCTAGTGAACAGCTTTAGTGTAGCTTCACACGTGCCTATGGATGTGTCCGGTGCAACTCTTCACAATTCGGTAGCCCAGCGGTAAGTTGTATCGCTTGTAAACCGAGGATTGTGGGTTCGAGTCCCACCTTGCTCTTGGTTGTTGTGTATGTCGTATGAAATTTAGAGGTTCTAAATATGATAAACTGTTGGGTAATGACTCAGTTTCAAGCCCATTGGCCGTTTGGAACCGGCGTTAAACTGTTGTCCCTTGAGATAAAAAAAAACTATTCACACCTGGTAGTTCAGCTTAGTCTCTAAAAAGAGATAATGGATCTCAAACGCGTTTTGCTATGTGGCTTCTTTAACGAAGGCGTGGGTCTTCGTCGACTTCAGAAAGAAAGGCGAGTATATTGGGTGCATTCTATAGTTCAAAATAGAATCCTTGGTGGGGTATTTTATACTTTATTTCGAGAATTATTACATGAGCAAACATTTTATTTCTATATTTTTCTATAGTTGACGGGCTAAGATTCAACCAACGTAATCAAAACTTCGATGACTATTTCTTGCGACATAGTAACGTCTACTAGAAAATTAAAATTCGCTGCGGACACGGCACATTCTTCTTCTTTGTCCTTTAATTCGTCCAGTTGTGAACATAGGCTTCCACTAGTATTTTCCAATCATTTCTGTTTTGTGCTTTTCGTTTCGAGTGTGTTCCTCCTATCTTTTTGATGTCGTCTCCCCATCTCATCTGGGGTCTTACTCTTGTTCTTTTCCCTATCCATGGTCTCCATTGTTGTATAGCAGTTTTCCATCTGTTATATTTTTGTCTGACGTTATGACCTGCGAAGCTCCATTTTAGCCTGGCTATATGTTGTCCTGCGTCTTTAACTTTTGTTTTATTTCTTATCCAATTGTTTTGTTTTTGTCAAGGTAATCAAAACTTCGATGACGATTTCTTGCGACATAGTAAGGTCTACTAGATAATTAAAAATCGCTGCCGACACGGCACATTCTTCTTCTTCTTTGCCCTTTAATTCGTCCAGTTTTGAACATAGGCTTCCACTAGTATTTTCCAATCATTTTCGTTTTGTGCTTTTCGTTTCGAGTGTGTTCCTCCTATCTTTTTGATGTCGTCTCCCCATCGCATCTGGGGCCTTCCTCTTGTTATTTTCCCTATCCATGGTCTCCATTGTTGTATAGCAGTTTTCCATCTGTTATCTTTTTGTCTGGCGTTATGACCTGCGAAGCTCCATTTTAGCCTGGCTATATGTTGTCCTGCGTCTTTAACTTTTGTTTTACTTTCCAATTGTTTTGTTTTTTTGTCTTTCAATTTTACTTTTAACATTGACCTTTCCATGGCTCTTTGTGTCTTCACTATTTTATCCATGTTTGCTTTAGTCAAGTTCCACGTTTGGCATGCTTGTGTAAGAATCGGGAGTATGCATTGATGGAATACTCTTGTTTTCAAGTATTGTTGGATTTTCTTGTTCTTCAGGACAAATTTACCAAATCCTGCCCAGGCTAATCAGACCCTTCTTTTTATCTCTGCTGTTTGATTTTCCTTGTTTATTTTCACTAAACATATGAGCGCTATAATACAAAGACACGTACTACAGAGCATCCGGTCTCCGGCACCGGGTGCTCCATTGAGCATGGCCGGCAACAAGCCGTCCAAGGGACCAGCCGTCGGGGTGGCACCGGATAGGTTCGCCCGGTACCATGGTGTCTGAAATGTTGCATACTGACCTTTACAACACGACTCCCACCATCCGTCCCCGGATCCGTAACGGACGAATTCATCCGGCACGTGTGAAGCTATACTTTATTTAAGAAGAATTTACGTAAACGTAGCTTTTTTTGGGTACATAGATATGTAGTCATTGTTTCTTGAACACTTGAGTAATTCCGAGTTGAACACTGCATTTTTATAAGATTATGTCACCGGCAGTGTTATTATTATTGTCAGAGAATGAAATTGCAAATGTTACCGCAGGAAAATTACAGATAAAAATAATCCGGGTTTTGCAATAATAGCATACATAAAACTGAATTTTAATCTTCTTTCCAGGTCTGCGTCATGTCGCTGGACATTTACTACCATACATCACACTTTGCGATTTCTATTATTTCGTCTACGTAAATTGGTAAGTAACAATATTAACCATTCATTTTCTTTTACATGTTTTTTTTTAATGTCCTTGAGAAAGATTGATACTAAAGTGCCAAAAAAATAAGTTAAATTCACGTACATCGTATACACTCTGATGCTTTTTATAATGTCTTATAAGTTTTTAACTTTCCTATCGATACTTATCGCATAATTTATAAAGTGGTTTCTCAAATATAAATTATATAAATCAGTGTGTGTGTGTGTTAAGTTTAAGTAATACTAATTAATATGATATAATTATAATAATGTCTGTTCAAAATATTCAATTAAATACAGATATCATTCCTGAAATTGAATACATGTTTAACCTGTTGTAAAATGCTTCATTTTTGAAATGTCAGCGCAAAACCAAAATAAAAACACTTATGCGGGCGGGGAACCCCCGTCAGTAAATTCCTTACGCCTTTCGATACTATCTTTGAAGCTGAGATTATGAGTTAACTATTATCCCACTATGTTTGTGAAATAGTCCAGAGGACTTAGGTCTGGACTGCGTGGTGGCCAGTTCATGATCTCTTCGCCAAATGATCTTCTGGGGAATAATTCCTCCGCGGATGCAATCGAATCGTTTGATGTGTGAATTGACCCCATGAAGCTGTTGCATAAATGGAGCTTAAAAATTTCAAATCATCGTTGAGTATCGCTTGCTATTCAAGTTAGTGCTCGAGTTCTACGATCTTTAAAGAAGTGAGGGTCGATTATTCATTTACCTGACATCGCGGCCTGATAAGAACCTTGGGGCTATGAAGTGGTTGCTCATGTTTCTGCTTGGAGTTTTACGT
>JARQZK010000094.1:252500-327500 GCA_030704885.1 Cynegetis impunctata
GGTTGCGCTAATAGTTAATATTTTGAAAACCGTAAATCGCTCATATCTCCAAAACGGCTCATTTGCGGACCCATGTTTATATGAAACTTTTTACTTATTTTGAGGTCTATAATCAGCTCCAAAAGTATTGAAACGTTGTTTTTTAACACCCTGTATATATATGTATATATATATATATATATATATATATATATATATATATAATTTTATATATATATATATATATATATATATATATATATATATATATAAATAAATTAGAAGTGTTCTTGGTACGTAATCCCATTGTTGGAACAAAATTCCATAAAATCACTCCTACGCCAGACTTGTGACCTTAATTGCCGTGAAACAAGTCACTAGATTAATGTCTTAATATCTATTCAACTCCGCTTTTTCATCCTTTCAGAACCTTCAAATAAATTGCAGTTTTTCATTAACGGGCAGTTCTATTATGTACTTATCACCTTAAAAGACTCAAATTATCGAAATTTCATACTGTTTCAAATAATATTGGAATTGACCTCTGAATACATGGCTTTCCGTGTCCGTTTATGACAATTTCAAGGGCACATTAATGACATTTGTGCGATCTATTTGTTGTCATTAAAACACATAGTTTTCGAAATTTTAACTGCATCTCATGGTCATAGTAAGTAATATAATCATTTAAGTTTTGACAATTTTATTGATCTATACTTGTACTGATCAAGTAGTTAGTTTGTCAAAAATTAATTCATAAAACAAAAATTGTGGGAATATACGGACTTTTTTTCATTTACAATCCATTCGACATATACTTTTTGTATTTTATTAGTATTGTGAAGTTTATTTGTATTTGTATATATTTTCCGGTTAAATTTAACTACTCTAGGTTATTGTCCTTCCTTATACGTGGAATTGCAATTTCAGTCATTGACTTTTCATCTTATAGATCTTTAAATTGATGGACATAAATCTTTTTTCTTATCCTTGGTATGGATGAAAAGTGAGATTAGTGTTCTCAAAATTCGGAGCGATAGCCCATTTCTTAAGAATTTCAAGGTATCCTTTTCAAATCGTTCAAATAGACCAAATAGTGAAGTTCATACTTTGTTAATGGCAGGTTTTGCAACTTCATTTCCAAACAAATTGAAATTATATGGCCGTAATTTTAGTGTTGGAAGTGAAGCTCTAACCCGGACTGCGATGAAACATGGCATAAAAATAAAAATTGCAGTCTTGATTCGTTCCTGCACACAATAGATTGAAAGCATCTTATTGTTCTCTTGAATACTGTGTTTTAATTCATAGCACGTAAGATTTCTGTGCAATATTCCCATTCGATGTAGGTTTTTTTTTATTTTCCTTTAATTTCAGTTGTAAGAAGAGAACGCTTCTCCCTGAACTTGGTAGGAATACCCGTTCAAAATATAAAATAAATATTTAAACGAAAACAATTCGCATTCGACAAAATTAAATAATTTTATTAATAACAACAGTAAATGGAACGTTACATCAAATTCACCCCATCGTGTAATCTTAAACACAACTCAATTTCCATACGCTTTCGTTCGGAAAAACTATGAAAGTTCACCCCTTCACTTTCTCCTATTAAATTATTAATGTAGAATTGAAAACACCAAATGAGAAATTTCTTTGTTCACTTAATTTTTACTTGTCGCTACATGAGTGTCGACGCTAATGACATTCTCATCCATCCTTAAAAGGTGATTGGAAACATTCAAGATGGTCACCACTCCGACAAACAATAGACAACTATTTCAGCCTTATTAGGGGCCTATTCAGTATTAGCCATCTATTGAATGTGATAACTATGCAGATCATTTAACTGGTAGGTACCTAGCAATTCCGAAGACGAGACGCCGTGACATGTAAACATGCTTCAGCGCCATCTGCTGGAACACATCAGGTACAAACCTCCTCTATCTATCACATATAGGTGGCTACCATTTTGCGGGCAAGAGCATTAAGGATTGGAACAAAATTAACAAACTTCATTCGGAATATTTTTTATTCCTATTTTAATTTCATCGAAATTTTTTTCACCACACATTATCTATTATATAGATCAATTGACCGTATGTATCAAGATTTGTCTATCGTTATAGTGAATGCCCAATTCTGGAAATTAGATATCATCTGTTATTGATACCACTTTATGTCTAAATTTAGAAGTTTTCTCCAATTCTGAAAAAATATATATAATACAGGCAGTAAGATTGTTGAACTTCCAATTGGTAATATATAAAAGAAGCGGACCTTGTCTGAAAAAATTTCATATATTCGTTCCTTTCCGGGGTTTCGCCCTTTTAATACCGTACAAACAAATATATAGTCCCCAATATCCTTTCATGTCCTCAGCGATTTTTCTGTTAGTAGCTTTTCCACAAATCCTGTTTCTCCAGTAATGAAAACTGATTTACCCTCGAAGAACTGTACGATCTGGAAGAAAAGTGAAATATTTTTTTCGATTATTTCATATACTGCTGCTCAAATGATTTCTTTAGAAAGTTTGTGAATTATTTATTGAGTGGTTTCGGAGAAGAATCTCCTCCTTTATCGAGTTATACTAATATTATACAAAGGAAAAGTTTGGATGTAGGGGGTAATCTACGAATAGAATATCTTTTTTTTATCTCAAGGGAATTACAGTTTTACGCCGGTTCCGAACGGCCAATGGGGTTGAAACTGAGTCATTACCCAACAGTCAAACATATTCAGAACCTCTAAATTTCATGGGACATACACAGCACCCAAGAGCAAGATGGGACTCGAACCAACAATCCTCGGTTTACAAGCAATATACCCTACCGCTGTGCTACCGAGGACTCTCAATAGAATATCTATTTAAAATAAAAGGGATTATCGAGTTGGCCAATTTTCTTACTGAAGTCATGAGATTTTTCGAACGCTGCCTTAACGGTAACAGATATTTAAATGCTTTCTATAGAAAATTTGTCCGAGACAATATATATCAAGATGTTAAGGTTAATACACTAGTCCCCCGTGAAAGCCCCTTCTAAATATTGGTGAAAGATAACATTCTATGGACTAGTATTTTTTAGGCGTTCCTGTAAAAACAATATTAAATACGGTTTATTTTAAACCGTTGAAGTAGGAGAGCGAGGGGCAAGGGGACCGATAGCCGCGCGATAAATAGCGGATGTGTTTGAGTATTTTTTTTTTAACCGTAATTTTACCTCTACTCTATTTCATTATATTTAGTTGATTATCGTCCAGTGTTACAAGTCAAATAATTCTCCCCCGCGGACACAGCTAGTTTTTAATAAAACTTATCAGTGAGTATTGCACACAAACACACACACACACACACAGAGGTGAATCACGTTTTTCACGGATAATAAATAATCGTAGTGTGGCGACTATTCTTCAGTTCCATTAATTCGCAGCATTTCAATCAGTGTTCTTCTCTGTGAGAATTCTCTTACCTTCTTTCTCTTTAACTGTATTCAGTCGTTTAAAAGTTAATGCTTTTGTGAAATATCTATTTTTCAGTATCTAGCCTAATTAATTCATCGCACCTATAGTTCTCTGGAACGGATGTTCTAATTATTTCAGTAATGGCTTATCCTTCAATTCTTTTGTTGTGTTTTAACAAAACTTATAAAAAAAACGTCTGTTTTTCGAATTCCTTGGAAAGAAGATATTATATATACGAGTTTGTTGTTAGCAAATGATTTTTAGAAATGATTCAGGTCTTTGACATGTTCAAATATGTATATCTTTGTATTTGCCTACGCTTCCGCTAACAGAGTTTGTGCTTGCTCAGTTCCATGTCAGGAACAAACAGCGAACAGTGTACAGAAGCAATGCGAGTAATAGTGAATCGTGCTCTCCTTTAAATTATCCTCGTGTGGCTGCCAATTTACAGACCTTGGCACAACCAAAACGAATAACCAACATTAGTTTGTACTGCGACTACTATCACAGTTGGATGCTCCAGGTCATTGATTGGAGTTATTTCTCAAAATATGGTGTTGAGACGCTCAACCCTTATATCTGTCAAAATTGAGTATATAGCTATTCTCCAAACAATCGAAAGGGTTTCTAGTACTTGGTGGGTAAAAAGTATTGGTGGAAAAAATATTGCCAGCTATAGAAACAGCGATGATTTAAAATATCGATAGATAGGCTATAATGCAGCGATACTCAAACTGCGGCCCGCCAGGCTTTTGAAAGTGGCCCACCCGTTTCAACTCCAAATTCTATTAACCTATTAACTATTTTAATTTCCGAGGAAATAATATGCGTAGTTTTTTCTTTACGTCAAGAAATAATGCTGTTTTTACAGATAAATGATAAAAATTATCCTGAACTGCAAAATAACAACATCACCATTTGTTAGCTTTTCTATGCGACATAACTCTGAGAAACTCACAGCCTTAATCGAAGCTTGCAAGGTGAAAACAAAATAATTTCACAAATGGCAAATACAATATTTACTTTCATAGAAAAACTAATTAGGTATTTATTACGGAGAAATTCAAAACAAAGTACTTCAAAATTTTCGAACATTTACAAGTGTTACACAGGACTGTATTGATATTTTCGAAGAAAACTGTTTGATAATTTCAAATTATATATCTGCACTATCAGACGAATTTAAAGGGAGATTTAAGAAAACTGCTTGTAGAAAAATTATAGTACCTAGAGCCGATAAGTATTTCACATATTGGCTTCAATTTTGGATTGTAATTATGCAGACTTGTTTGACGAGTTCATTGAAATGAAGAATGATACAAAGTTATTTTTAAAGACGCGAGAGAGAAGATTGAGTAGGTACGCTGAATTTTGGACAATAGTGCCCGAATAACTGTAAAAAAATGTGATCCAATTCTGCTTACGTTGTTTTGCATCGACATATCTTTGTGAATTACCTTATTCCAAAATGAAATATGCAAAGAACGTATATAGAAACCGACTTACAGATTCTTATTTCGATGACATTGAAATGTTCCCAATATAATAAATAAACAATTAAACGTGATAGGTTTTTTACTAACACCTAAATAACAGATGTGATTCATGTAGGTGGCGGCCCGCACGACACAACTAAAATCTGAAAGTGGCCCATGAAAAAAAAAATTTGAGTAGGTATGGCTGCTCCAGACCATTGATTAGAGTTTTCTCAAAATATGGTGTTGAGACGCTCAACCCTTATATCTGTCAAAATTGAGTATATAGCTCTTCTCCAAACAATCGAAAGGGTTTCTAGTACTTCGTGGGCAAGAAGTATTGGTGGAAAAATATTGCCAGCTATAGAAACAGCGATCATTTAAAATATCGATAGATAGGCTATAATGCGATTCTATTTCTTTCGAAATGGCATTCCAAATTCATAAGTATAAATATAAAAAGTGGGTAGTCACTATGGTCGAGTTTATTCCACCGTTGCGGTGAATATTCGTATTCTACTCCTGAATGTGTTGATGACCACATCATAATTTTATTATTAAAGCTCAAAGCATCTGTTATTTTATACTCGAAAATTCTTGCACTGAAAGCTTCATACGATTAAATTGTGGCATTTTGTGTGGCCGCTTTTGGCCGGTTTGGTGATAGACGGTGGAATCCTCGCCTTTAAGCTGCGTACGATTAAAAATTGTGATTGTTGAAATTCGAGAAGTTCTTTGTTTTCAACAAAAAATTCTAATCTGGCCCGTGTGGCTCCTAGAAGCTGCACAACATTGAATAGGTCTTGGCAAGACCCTTCTAATGATTTGTCACACTTAGTGGTATGACCACCACATTTTGTCAGCACATAAGCGAGAGACTTCGCCCTGTAGGTCCCTCTTGTACATTTCCGCCATCTTGGTCAAACAGACAGTCGAAAATTTGTCATTTTGGTCGAATGTTTCCATATACAAAACGATTTTTGATAAAGTAAGAGCGATTGAGGGTGGAAGAAAGTCTACGAGGGGCGAGTTACTTCGTCAGGAATGTCGAGAAACACCAAGGGGTGTACAACTTGAACCATGGGCGTCTTTGACCTCGTGATTGAATGTCGAGAACGATTAAGCACACCCGTATATTATTTTATAACTAGATCACTTTGAGTTATATAAAAAAAACAGCTACGAAGAAAAAACAAATTTGTACGCATAGCTGGAAGTTATGGAATCTATTTTCTTGTATATCTTGATAGAATTATTTTTGTCAAATCGCTGTAATCTCTTGAACACGTATTCTCAATGCCCTTTTGATAACCAACCCTTTTATTGAATTGAATTGGCATTCACTTGGTGAAAGTTTATATTCGTAACTTTATAAAGAAATGAAAGCTAACTTTTCACATGTTGAAATAAAATCTATTGAGTAAACGCCTTTCGTCATAACATTGACTTCATCTCGTGCTAAATTATGGTATCACAAAACAATCTATTTATACGAAAAATTGAACATAACAGAGGGGTTCCTAGAGAAACTGAATAACAATAAGCAATTCATTCAGAGTTAATGGTAGGTACATTGAACAGATTAAGAAGAAGAGAAGGGTTTACTTTAATCTGGTCGTTAATTAGGTTTCCGGAATTTTTATATTTATTGATGTATAGGGATTCCCAATAGTTGATTTTGTGGAGACTATTTTCTAACTGTAATATATTATAATTGGGATTAAAGGTATGGTTTTCTTGAATAAGATGGCACTCATAATTGGAGTCAGTTTTCTGCGTGATATAGCTACGTTGGTGTTCGTGTATTCGAGTTTTGAAATTTGAATTTATAGGACGTACAATTAGAAATTTCAAAACTGGAATACACGAACACCAACTTAACTATATTAAACAGAAAACTGAATCTAATTATGCGTGCGATCTTATTCAAGAAAGCCATACCTTTAATCACAATATTAATATATTTCAGTTAGAAAATAGTCTCCGCAAAACCAACTATTGGGAATCCCTATACATCAATAAATATAAAAATTCCGGAAACCTAGTTAACGACCAGATTGAAGTAAACTATTCTCCTCTCTTTAATATGTTCAATATACCTACCAATAACTCTGAATGAATTGCTTACTGTTATTTAGTTTCTCTAAGAACCCTTCTGTTATGTTCAATTTTTCGTATAGATTGTTTTGTAATACCATAATTTAGTACGAGATGAAGTCAATGTTAATGTTTTATTTTATGTTACTCTTGTGAATATTATAATATTAACACCTTTTTCTTTTCAGGAATGGGGGTGCCATGGCTTGTCCAGGTGCGAATGTTGCACTTGACACTACTAGGACTTGCGACTATATCTCTCATGTTGTATGTTGCTTACTTGACGACTCCACAACCAACAACGACAGCTCCTCCGATGAGATTAATCGAAACTGCTGAGGTTCATAATTTCATCGCAAATTTGTCACAATTGGATCCTAATAATAAAAATGCATCATTTGCACCTATTAACAAAGCCTCCTCAAAGGCACCCCCTTCACGCCAAATATCACCACGGATCGCATCGAATTCATCGAATAACGAAGTCGATTTGACCAGAGGAGTGGCCGCCGAGATAATTTACGAATCGGGACATGTAGATGTTAATTCACAAATTTGCCCAGATGAAGGAGTAGGTCTGAAGTTGTTGATTGCCATTACATCGGCACCAAGTCATGAAAGCGCGAGAACTGCTATAAGAGAAACTTGGGGGCACTATGCTATCCGAAAAGATGTTGCTATTGCTTTCATGCTGGGTTCTACCTCGAACAAAACAATTAAATCTGGTATTGAAAAGGAACAAAACTTGTTTGGCGATATTATTCAAGGAAAATTCATAGACACTTACGATAACCTCACTCTAAAATCTATTTCCATGCTAGAGTGGGTGGACAATTTTTGTCCAAAAGCGTCATTTGTACTTAAAACTGATGATGATATGTTCATTAATATATCAAAGCTTTTGGATTTTATTGCGAAACACTCTAATGAAACAAGAGCTATTTATGGTAGATTAGCTAAAAAGTGGAAGCCTATAAGAAATAAAAAATCCAAATATTACATATCCCCACAGCAGTATAAACCAGCAATATTCCCAGACTTTACTACTGGTCCAGCTTATTTGTTACCTGCTAAATTAGCAAAAGAATTATATGTAGCTGCCTTGAATCATACTTATTTCAAGTTGGAAGATGTATTTATCACAGGAATCGTCGCAAATAACCTTAAAATTCGGAGGGTCCTCGCGTCTGAATTTTTGAACAAAAGAGTAAAGCTGACTCTTTGTAATGTACAGAAGGCCATTAGTATCCACATGATCAAAGGAATTGAGCAATACGATCTTTGGAAGAAACTGCACGATACTACGACGAAGTGTAAATAGTATAAACGGAAAATGCGCAGTTACAATCAAATAAGAACACTTGGTGTTAAGATGTTCCATGCTAAATCGAATCGTTTAGGTTTTCTCGATATGAAGTGTTTCTTCGTGAAAGTTTATATATTAGTTAAATTATTTTATTAAAGATTTAAGTTCTGATAGTTTTGTGATTTAAAGAAATGTTACCGATACAGTAGGAAACCCATAAGTAATTCAACATCCTGAACTTGAGATTTTGTAGAGTAGGGCTACTTGACAACAAAATGTTTGTGTTACATCAGTTTTATTTATTTTTAAAAAATTTTGCTGTGTATTATATTTTCATGTATTTTATAGTGTTTATAATGTATCTAATTGATAGCATTTTTTGCTGCTCTATACAAAAATTTATTGTTGAAACACTAAACGAAAAGATTCTAGTAGAAAAATCAACTAGAAGCTGCGCATA
Organism: Cynegetis impunctata; assembly: GCA_030704885.1. Lineage (NCBI taxonomy): Eukaryota > Metazoa > Arthropoda > Insecta > Coleoptera > Coccinellidae > Cynegetis > Cynegetis impunctata. Next base: position 261,280 of record JARQZK010000094.1, read on the forward strand.
TACCTTGAAAGCCCTGCTTCATTATATCACATAAAAACTTTTTTCATGAATGCCATTTGGTTCATACTAAATCTATTTAATTTTGAAAGTGAATAATTTCCAGCTTTGCTTGATTAGGTAATATGTTGCCTGTTATCAACAATGAAATCTACAGAAATAGATTTTATCAATTTCATTTCAATATAGCTTCTGCCAGTGAGTTCTATCTAGAACATAATATTTTACAAACTCGAAAATTGAAACATAATGTTTTTGTTGTGTAGACTTGATGAAAACATTTTTTGGTAACTTTTCGTCATTATACTGAAGACGATAAAAAGGGATTCCCTGAGATGAATTTCATTACAATCAAAGCATTGTCATCTGAGATTTAAATTATTTATCTTATTGAATAATATAATAGGAAGCTGTGAATCTTACTATTCAAAGCATTATACAATTCTCTTCATAAATTATCAAATTTTTGTAAATATATTGAACAAGAACTACTTTTTATTAATGTAAAAGAAAATCAACTGTAAATATTCAATAAATTCTGATTTGAAAAAAACAAAATCTATTTTTTCTATGCACTTATGGTTAATATAAAATCCTTCATATATTGCAGCAGCCTCGTTTGTACTCAGTTATCTTCGTTTTGTGGTGGCACGTAAACAAAGGAGTGAACCTCTTCTAATACTAGCTCTGAAACACAAACAGATAATATATAATTAATATGTAAATGAACAAATGGAAATTATATAGTTATCATTTTAACTATGACAGCATTTCAATAGTAGTGATCTTTCATAATGAATGGATAAATCTAATTATTTCCTAAATTATGTGGAGCTATTCTAACCACGTTGCGTGTGAATAAGAAAACATTTAAAGAAATTGAGGGATAAGTTTTATCAGAACAAATTAAATGTTAATTTAATTCCCTTTCCTTCCACAAAAATTGAATCTAGCAAAAGTACTCATGACTGTTTTCTTAAAGTAATTACATATTCAAATAGCAAAATATTCAGTTATAATACACAAAACCTATGTAAGTTATGTATTCAATATTAGTTTAGAAATTATAGTACAATATACAACCCAAATATTTGAGGAAGGCAAGAAAATTTCAGTCGTGACTTGTTTTATTTACTGCAATATTATATTTTGCAAATAAATTTAGTTCTCAAGTTTGGCTATTCGAATTGTGAAATTTAATTTTTTGTTAGCCCCTTGCACATCTGGTTCTCAGATTTGCTATATCATAAACCTCTACCTCCTGTTATAACCACACATGCCAAAGATAATCCCCAAAAACCATCGATTAGAGAACTGATAACAACACCCTTCACACTTTATAATTTTATTACTAGACACCTAGTGAAAAATAAAAAATAAATTGTTTCAATTAAATTACTTGATACAGAATATTAACTTTCATCAAAATTAAACAGTGTAATGCAATCCTATAACTATGGTAGATATAATACAACAAAAGAAAATTTATCCTCTATTTACCTCTCCACTTTTCGACAGGAAGAGTCAAATCTTCAATACTTTGATCATATGGTTGTGATGTAGGTTCATCATTTGGATCTGCATAAGCCGCCAAGTACGGATGAGCAAGAGCTTGTTCTGCAGTAATCCGTTTATCACTATCTAATTCCAGCATCAAACTTAATAAATCTACTGCATTGGGGTTTGCACCAATAAAATATTTGTTAAGGTCCTTCTTCTCCAAAGGAGGCAATGACTTAATATAAACTTTCGCCTGAGAAAAAATATTTATTATCAACTAAATTTAAACTATTCAAAATAAAAAAGGAAATGAAATTCCCTTTTTTATTTCGAAAATGAATATTACAAGGTCAAGAGGATTATCACACAATGCATGCTAAAAAGCCTTTAGAGGTGCTTCAATGCTAGAAAAAACATAAAGAAAAATAAAAATTTTTATAAGTTACTCACACTTTCTGAGGTAATTTTCTCCATAAATTCTTTACTAGGGGTTCCTAATATTTCCATTATTAAATTTAACTGGTGAATATCTGAATTTAAATTAAGAAAATATATATATATAGGTAGACAGTTTCATATTTTCTGAAAAGGATACGATCTGAACCGGGAAACAATGTCCGACCAGTAAGCAGTTCTGCCATAATACATCCAACTGACCAAATATCTACTGTTTGGTTGTAATGCATCCAGTTTAACATAATTTCTGGAGCTCTGTACCACCTTGTTGCCACATATCCAGTCATTTCTGTTTCAGTTGGTCGTGCAAGACCAAAATCTAAAATTTTCAATTCACAATCTTCATTCACAGCAATATTAGAAGGTTTGAGATCCTGTAAATGCAAATGAAGTTAGAAATAGAAGAAATCTACAAAACATGTACAGTTCAACCAAGGTTAAATTAAGCTCACCCTATGAATAATTCCTGCAGAGTGGATGTACTTCAAGCCCCTAACTATCTGATAAACTAAGAATTGGACATGATCATCTGATAGTTTTTGTGTCCGGATAATATTATTCAAATCAGCACCCATTAAATGTGTGACTAAATAAATCTATAAAGAAGTGGAAACATCACTACAAAAATCCTAAATTTCAGCTAATGCATATTTCTTGTAAATAAGATGTATACATTATTATGTTGTCTTACTTGAGTATTGTCATGTTTTGGATAAAAAACATCCAAAAGGCCAATGACATTTTCGTGTCGCATATGTTTCAATAACTTCAGTTCTCTATATGTTCTTTTCGCATGCACAGCTGACTGAAAAGGACGGGCTAGTTTTTTTATTGCCACCTTTTTACCAGTTTGGGTATCCAAAGCAGAGCTAAAAAATACATAATTCAGTGGACATATCATTATTCCTCCATGCGGAAGAAACAAATATGATTCAACATTCAAGAAATTTGATGTCATAATAAAATATTAACATTATTTCAATATTGATAGTGCAAAATAATCATAAACAGATATGCATGTCCAAGGGGCTTAACATTCAGAAATAAATAACCATTATAGTTTTGATTGAAGATAAATGATATTAAGCAACAGCTTACCTTCATCCTACATAAATATTAGAAATTCGGCTTGCTGATATTGCCATTCAGTAGAAAAAGGTTTAATGCGAGTGGGAGTAAGAATACCTACCAAACTTGGCCGTATGCTCCAGAACCTACAGCAGATAATTTTTGGTATCTGTCCGGGACTTCCCAAACAGTCTTATTTACTTCTACCTTATGAAAATTCATATCCAAACTAAATAATATAAAAGAAATCAAATTTAATAAACAAACTGAACAAATTTTGCTCAAACGGAAATAAATTACGAAAGACAGCAAGTAAATGAAATGACAGCAACTTCAGCCAATAGACAGGAAGGACAAATGTTTACACATGTGACCTATATAAGCCTAAAAGATTACCACCACCATTAGTTGCCAATCATTAAATTTATACAAGTTGGCAATACTGCAGATTAGATTCCCGTCAACTTTGAAACTACCTAACGTATATTCCTTATTTCGTGATGATTTGAATTATATTTTCATAAAATTCATCATAACTCTGTCTTCATTGACATAATTATTTACTCTTTAATGAACTTTAACTTAACAGTTTGATAACTTTCTTTAGCAGATCTGAAATAATATTTATTGCACCTAAGAATTACATAAAAAATAAGTACAAAAGGTTAATAACTCTCTGCTAGTGGCTACTCTCCGTTTTTGAATGGCGACAGTCATGGGCTTGAACGAAAATAGTTTATAATCTTAATTCTTTACAAGAACGAAAAATTAATGTCCATGTGACGACATGTTCTCAATTATTCTCGGTTCAGGAATGTTTCTCGATAGTCGAAAATATTTTGTCACATCTTGAGCAGTTTTTTTCACAAAACTCATATTTAAAGAGATGGAATTTTTTTTATCATGATAATATAAATCCATTTATTAGTCGCTTAGTAAACATAACAAAAAGCTTATTTCCTGTCAAAAATTATAATCACAAAAGGTTTATGTTAGCTAAATCAAATTTATCATGGATTTTTTTCTAATGTTCGCTTAGCGCCTTTCATCATAGAACAAACAGAATATGACATATCAGTTTATTGTCCAAATTGCCACAGAAATTGAAGAAAAGATAAAGATATAACAGTTCTATAGACTGCTACCCTTCCCCAAATACTATAAAAAACTAACCTAACCTCCAATATCTCGTCGGTTAGATACGGACATAGTCGAGTCGATTCTTTTCAACTTAACATTATTAATATAAAAAACAAGATTTGTAGGATATTGTTAGTTATAACTTGAAAGACTGGTTTGAGTATAAAGCTGAAATGAGACCTGTTGTAAATATTAAATGTAAAACCTTTGATATTACGGATAAACTCCTAGGGACTGGATCCTTTTCACTTGTTAAAGTCGCCTTCAAAAAGGTCCTTATAATTATATTTGAAAGGCTATTCTATTATTTTGACTCTTTTCTATGTTTCAGGGTGATAAAACACCAATAGCTCTGAAAATATGCCACTGCAATTCAGAAACAGAATGGATGCAGAGTTTAAACGAAATATGTTTGCTGAAAAAACTATCGCACAAAAATTTAGTTGAAATAAACGACTTCGAAATTACGCGATTGTAAGTGGACTTGTATATCTTACAATTCACTTTCACATATTTTTTCAGCCATGTATTGATCGGACTTAAGAAGGGTGAAGGAACCCTAACACAGTTCATAAAAAATAGAAGCCAAGTAGAACTTAGTAAATATGTGATCTCTATAATGAGTCAAATTGTTAATGCTTTAAATTTTATTCATAGTTTTCACATAGTTCATGGTGATATAAAACCAAATAATATAATATTTATTTTGCAAGATAAGTTGATTATTCAAATAATGGATTTTGGGTGAGGATTTTTGAGTCATTGCATTTTCTAGATCAAACTGTGTTATATAACTTGTAGTCTGTCCTGTGTTGTTGGTAAAACTGATGATCTAGTTGTAAGCAGTGATGCAGGTGGAACAAAAAACTATCTAGCGCCTGAACGATTGTTTCATCTAAATTATGATGAAAGTGTTGATTTGTTTTCTGCTGGTATAATATTTTTTGAAATGCTTTTCAAGAAACATCCATTTTACAAGGAAGGTTGTAATTATGTGAATTTCATGAGAAGTAAACCTGATCCCAAGGTAAATTTCCTCAATATACTGAAGGTAGCTAACACAACTTGACACTGATTTTCTAGTTTCCACAAGGATTTCAATCTCAAGTGCCTAAGGAATGGTTGTCTCTCCTTTGCAGTATGCTTTCATATAACCCCAACAACCGAAATGAAGCAAGAAATAATGAACTTCTAAATACTACATATGCAACAAATATTCTAACTGATCATCAAGTAATTGCATTCCAGAATATTTCTGATGCAGAGAATGCAGAACAAAATGGGAAATATGTAGAAGCTGCTATATTATTCATGGAAGCTTCGATCAATCTTGGAATAGCCCGTCATGAAACTGATACTAAGAATAAAGATTTCATTTTAGACTTGAACTACAGAATTGCATTATATAAGCAAAAGGTTCTTGCTCTTATACATCTGTACAAACACTCTTATTCCCAGTATAAGTCTGGTGGAACTGAAACTATCCATGATGAATACTATGAATACTTGATGGAAACTACTGCTTCAACACCAAATGTGAGACAATATTTGGAAATTGGTTACATCGGAGAGTTATATTACAGGGAACGTAAAAAAGATATGGCTTTCAAAAGTTTCATGGATGCTCTACAATATTTAAACAGTGTTATATCTTCTGAGCCGCCTGGAGATCGTAAAACTATCATTGGGAGAAAGGTTAGACATACATCATTGTATTTACTTTAATATCAATTTTTGTTCCAGATGTTACAGTGGACTAAGATGGCCGAATATTTAAAATCTAGTAGCTGACATAAATATTAATTCTTTACAAACAATTACTGAGCCATACATGATGTATGTTCCACATTCCCATTTGTAAAGCTTAATAAACACTGATGTCACAAATGTTATCACAATTATAAATGTCCTGTTAATATTTGAAGTTTTTTTATATGTTTGTTTCCACTTAAAATCTATATTATATATGAACAAGATTATGATACAATAGTTATTTTTACAATACATGAGAATAGGACTTTACACAAGCTTTACTGCATTTTTTCCCTTAACAGAATCAAATTATGAAAACAAATGATTTGAAAATTTTTGTGCTTTGGTGTTTCAAAACTATAATATCTAAACAATGAAAAAGCATTCTACAATTTACACATAGTACTTCTGTATCAATAAGATAACCGATATTCAGCGCGGCATGAAAATATTTGTGAAATCAAAATTTTTACATATTTGAAGTAATTTATATATTGAATTAATTAAACACAAAACGACTGAATTACTAAAATATAGATCATTGAGATATATCTCTACTTTCAACATTCTCATTGTCTGGAGCCAAAAACCATAAACAAAGTTCAAGAAAAAATATGACTGTGTACCTTCTATTGAGAATAAAAACGCGTGAGCAGCAGTGCTGTCACTAAGGTCGTATTTTGCCTCAAATTTTTTCTTTCATATATCTCGACCGCTTTAATTAATTAGGGGGGCTGCAGATGTGAGCAAAAGCTCAAAACCCATAAAAAACATGAAATCTACATTTAAATGGCGACGGTCAGGCTAAATAGTTACTACCAAAAGGCACTTTCCTCACGTCAACCTCATCCACCAAGAAATTGTTTTGTTAGCTTCATATACCGCCCAAAAAGTCTTAGGGAACACATATTTTGCAAACAGTTGAGGAATTTTCTGCTCATGCACAAAGTTTGAAAATACCAAAATTTCGACTGAATTCACCCCAATTTGGATAGTTTTGTTGTCTCGAATATAACCATAGATGATACTAAATTGCAGTCTGAGTCTGATGCCAATATGTACCAGGAAAAAAATATATACATATCAGACACCAATAAAATTGTATGCATTCTCACTAGTTGCATAACATAAAGCTTACCAACCTAATTTTCTATAGTTGTCTGCCTATTCCAAATTTGAAAAGGTGCTTGAAAAATACAAAACTTAATGATAATATAATATAAAAAAATTTATAAACTACTAATCTTGTATAAATTAATATAAATAAAATGAAAATATTTGTAGAGTGAACTTTGACAGGTTAACAAAAATTGGAAAATGTATGAACTTCAGCACTGTCTTAAATGTTCTGGTGCGTGATAATGTTGTTGTGTATTTAAAGTTGGATGGATAGGTGGTGGAAAACACCTCACATGTTCAACTGATAATTCGTCATTTTCCCCAGATTTCAAAAATTTGTTCAGAATCGCAAAAATTTGGGAATTCAACACTTGGAATCGTCTTATGCGATCCACCATTCTCTTTAAACTCTGAAAAATAAAACAAATATCGTAAAATAAATAAAACAAAGATTACAGCTGAGAGCTTTGAAACTTACAATTCTCTTGACAACTTCGTCTTTCATATCCACCCTCTGTACTCTGAGAATGTGATAACAGAAATCGAGGGCTTCAAATCTTCTTTGCTGTCCAAGAAGCACTATCATTGTACAACCAGCCCAATGTAAACCTTCTCCAAACATCTCTCTGAGAATAGAAATATTAATAATAGCTTTGTTTGTTTGTGTTAAGGATTCGGAACTAGGTCATAACCAATTCTCGGCATTGACATAATACGCATGTTCGTAATTAAACTAGTTCCGGATTAATTTAAACCATGAACGATTTTAGAGACATTAAAATACACCACGGCATTTTTTACGCATGCGCAGTGCAATAGAATTTCTGTACATTTTGACAGCAAATTGGCGGCAATTGAAACTGTTAAATTCAGTTAAATCCAATTGCTCTGTTCTGTGTGTTTATTGCTGTGTATAAAGAAAAGTGAAAAAACTCATTTTCATTACAAAGCATTATTAAACTCCATTGCAAAAAAACTGTTCGTTAGAACAAACAATAATCTGGTGAAAAATCTGTTCGTTAGAACAATTATTAATATTTTTGTTGTACAGCGACTATTGTTCAGCGAAAGTAAAAAAACTTTATTAGGATTATTAAGATATATTAAAACGAAAAGATGCAATCTTTACCACCCACATTGACATCTAGTAATAATATTGATGGAAAAGTGTCCTGTAGTTTGTGTGGTGACACGATGTTTAAGACTTTAAAATCATTAAAGCAGCATAAGGCAAAGTACCACAATATTACTGAAGTCGTGGCAAAAAAAACATTTATTGTGTGCCCCTTGTGTGAAGAAAGAACTGAATTTAAAACCAATGAAGACCTTAAGCAGCATATTGAAAACACTCATGATGTAAGTATTGAAGTAATTACTTTGCAATTTTTTAGCCTCGAAGAATTAGAGACATGGACAAAATCAGAAAAAATTGAGACAATGTATGCTAAGCACCGAAGTAGGCAAATGAAAGACCATAAAGTAGTGCAGTATCATTACAACAAGAGTGATATCAGAGGTACAGTATTTAAGGCAGTTTAGTTCTGGTCACTCATTTTTACTTATCTGCCTATTATACATAAATATAAATAATGCATGGTTTTAGCCTACGTCCCTAAATACCAGAAAAGAACAGAGAAAGCTGGTGGGACCATTAGGATGAAAGGTGTATGTCCCTCAATAATTAAGTGCATTTTATATAATGATGGGAAGGCTACTGTTACATATTGGAAGACACATGTTGGACATGATGTAAAGGAACTACGAAGTAAGCATTTATCCTCAGTGGAGAAGGATATGGTGATAGAGAAGTTGAAATCAGGAGTACCATGCAGTAGAATTTTAGAGGATGCCAGGAAGATAAAGAAACCAGAATTGGAAAGAACGAACTTATTAGGTAGCAATGATGTTGCATATCTGCATAGGAAACATAATATTGAGAAAAAAAGGGACAATGAAATGGTAGCAGCAGCGTTAAAAGTTGAAGAGTGGAATACAGGTGGAAAGAAATTTGCCTTTTTCTTTAAGCAAGAAGGTAGGTATAGTACTGGACAGAGGAACTTAAGACACACAGGGGTCAATGTTATAGGGTCACATATTGAGACTGTAAGTTAATGTCCTAGATTTCTCTGTCCTGTATTGTGCATTAAATATTCATCTATCTATAGGGACTCATGGCATATGTCAGCTTGTTGATGAGATAATAGGGTATTGCTTGGGGTATGGCTAGGTATTCCATGGGCCAGAACATATTTACGTCCTATTGTTATTCATTGGGTGCTGGTTTAATTTCCAAAGCTTTTAGGATTTTGGTAGTTGGTGGAAGCAATATTGTTAAATTTTATTTAATTTGTGATACCTAATGTAGGTATTGTAATGTGAAACTTACTAGGAGGTATTTGCCTATACACAGAAATGTGTCTGTCAAGGTGGTGGTTTTTTTGTAAATAAGTTTTGGTGTTGGTTTCCAAATAGGAGATGAGCATGAGGTGCTGAAGAAAGAAGATTTCGCATTAGGATTTATGAATAATACCATGGAAGACAAGTTGCGGAAATTCTCAAGTATAATATGTATGGATGGCACTCACGGCACAAACAGAAGAGGAATGGACTTGACAGTTATGTTGATAAAGGATGACAGAAATGCAGGATTCCCCGTAGCATTCTTTCTTAGTAATCGACTTGATCAAGTAGTCCAGGAAGTTTTTCTAGGTGGGCGTAATTATATTCTTGTTATATATTCAACATAAATATATGTTTGTGTTTATTATGTTTTACAGGTGCTCTCAGAGATAAATTAGAACAAGAAATAATACCGGACTATTTTATGAGCGATGATGATCCCAAATATTTCAACGCCTGGGCCAAAACAATGAAAAACTACCCGAAACGGCTTTTATGTACTTGGCATGTAGTGAAGAACTGGAATATTCAAGGTAAAAAGAAAATCAAGAACCAAGAAATCAAGAAAGAAATGAAGAACGAAATGAGGAAGATAATCACCGAAACTAGCGAAGATAGGATGTTAGAAATCACCAACTCATAACTATTAAAATTGCAAGAGGCAGGCGAAACTGATTTTGTCAACAACTTGACTAGGTGAATAATATATTTTGATTTGCATTTTTACATGTTTAAAATGCACTTGATTTGTTTCTACAATTGTGCTGGTATTGATTAAGTTTACAAATAACTCATATTTTTTTAGATACTACTTTCAGGATGAGGACAGAATAAAAATGTGGGCCCATTGTTATAGGACAAACTCAGGTACCTACAGATTTATTTGGTTATTACAAAATAAATTAATTTTTAATAATAAAAATCATAAAAGACTGCTCTTAGTAACTTTTACTATTTAGGTATCAATACAAACATGGCAATAGAGAGCTTAAACAACATGCTGAAGACAAATCTACTCAGAAGAAAGACCTATGTAACGATTGAGAAGCTGTTGGATACAATTGAGGATTTAGTGGATCTGAAAATGTGGAAAAGGGTGTTAGACTTCGAGAGGCCAAATGCTAATAACTACCAGGACAGGATAATCATTAAGGCACACAAAAAAGCAAATATAATGCAAAACAAGGCAGAGGTAACTAAAGATGCAGAGGTTTATGGTCAGTACAAGGTTAAATCTTCCAGTGATTCTAAAATATATATGGTTAGTTTAAGAAAAGTATGTGAGAGTGAATGTAGGACATTATACTGCCGAGTATGCAAAATTTGCATTCATCGATATGAGTGTAATTGTCCTGAGTATACTGTGAAAAATACCTTGTGTAAGCATGTTCACTTGGTACGTATGTATGAGGAGCACACGGACACTAACTCTGTTGCAGACAATATTGCAAAAACTTTAGGAGAATCCTCGACAACCAAAGCACAAAAAGAGATGGAAGTATGCTAGTTCATTGAAGAGGTAAGAAACCGCGAAGTAACATCAAATCAAGATGGGACAGCCACAGACAGTGACAAGAGGGATGCACAGCTGAAATATTATTGCAATTGGGCAAGAGATCTTCAGGATGAAGATTTTGCTGTTTTTATCAACCACTTGCAGTTGGCAAAGAAGGACATAGATGTGAAAAGGTCTGAACTAACAAAGAAGAGGAAAATGGAAAAACAGGAATATTTTCCTTCAAATAAGCGGTCAAAAGTGAGAGAAATATAATTTGAATACATTTATTCTTTCTTTTGCTAGAAAATAAATATACTGTGGGAATATTCTACCTATTTAATAATTTTATGTTAATATAACATGATTTTTAGATTTTTTTCAGAATTGATACTAGCAAAGTGGAATAGGCTCATCCTTATGGTCATCAATCTTGATACAAAATGTTTAGTATATAATATTAAAATTTCAATTATATATTGTTCTTTGGGTTTTAATTTATTTATTGCTATATAATATATTGTTTAAAGTAAGTCGTTAAATGTATATACATTAGTCAATGATATTGTAAGCAATGTTAGACATTGCGCAAGGGGATCTAGCTCTGTTTTTGTGTTTTGATCATTATTAGAGTTGGGTCTTTTTGCGCAATGGCAAACTTTTCATCGCAATTAAATAAATAAATGATATGTTAAATTACCTAGTATTTTTAAATTTCATATCTTCAGTTTATAAGTAATCCCTGTAATTGAAGCAAAGTTTGTTAAGAAATATATGAATAATAAAAAAAATAATCATTAGTATTTTGTCTTATAACTCCAAAATATTTTGGCTAACCAAATTTTAATTGCATTAAGAATTTCCTTCTAGAATTGTTACCTGTATATCATATTGACGTTAAATAATAATTCAGAAAATCTTAGGCATGGTTTGCATTCCTACGCTATTTTAACTCACGAACTTTCGCGCCTTAATTTAAATTTTTAAAATGGCGCATAATATTGTGGTTTATGCGCATGCGTAAAAAATGCCGCGGTGTATTTTAATGTCGTCTCGATTTTAGAACTAGTTTAGGAAAATGTCAGGTTATGGCAGTTCTTATCAAATGTGACTTGCGCTGTAACAAATCAGAATGTTTGGTTAAATTACCAAACAACCGTATCTGCGCAAGTCTGGAACATACAGTTCTACGTTGATTCATCGAACTGGTGGAACTGTGGACCAATTCAGAATCGATTCATATTATATTTTGGGATCCGTGAACGCCGTAATTCAACCTGCCCATGCGATTATGTTGAAATCAGTTCTGAATCTTTACAGCGAACAAAGCTAATGTGTTAATTGTTTGACAGTAATATACTTACTCCACTGTAAATTCATTTTCACTGACTGGAATGCAGTAAACAAATTGTAAAGCGGACCACAACCTATGAAATTCGGTACACTCGTCTACATTTATAACACCGTTAGCAGGTGGTACTCCTGCCCAAACAGGATCATCAAGAAAGGTCATCAGTCTATTTAATACAACTTCAAAGATAGACAGGCCGCAACATAACCTCTCTCGAGTCAATAGGTCTCCTTCTCGAGAAATCATCGCTTGCTGTAAACAATGAAACAGAATAAATTGAAAAAAGCGAAGGAACACAATGTTTCCAGAATTTATATGAAATTATACCGATAATTATTTCACGGCACATGAAATTGATTTTTTCCTACCTTAGCAGTACCTAATTTTTCAATATTGGTCACAATCTGCAATGCTGCATATTTAGCTTCAAGTCTTTTCTGTTTAGTCTCAGGTTTTTCTCCCTCTGTAAAATTTAATTTGCAATGAGAAATGCCAATACATGACCTTCCTTCATACCTTTACAAAATGGCCGAGGTAGTATATTTTGGAAAGGTGCTGCCTGCAAAAGATCGCATACTTCTTCTTGAGATAGAGCTTGTTCCATTAGTAAACAAAAGAGTATGATATTGCCAAATTCCCGGAAATTATGAAAAAGCTCTGTACGTGCGTCTGGATACTGCACAATATCGTTAAGTTGAGCGTGGTAATAACTTAAAACGCCTGAAAAGTTGATATGTAAAAAAAAAACCAAATTGTATAAGTTTTTGTGTCATATTACCTGGTGAACCATAGTCATACCTAGGTAGCTTACATATTTTTGGCATAGCTTCCATTAACGTTTTTGTAAATTGCAGTAAATTTCCCTGAATAAGACTTTTCACAATTTTTAGTAGTTCTTCCATTACAACTGCTATACCCTGGTAACCTAATAGCTTACACATTGTATGAAAATGTTGAGGTCCCACAAAACCTGAAATATAAATGAAAAAATTTAATTCGAATTAATTTATGGTGTCAATGTTATGATGTAAGTTAGTTTAAAAATTAAGTATTGCACTTTTGCTACTTGTTTTTCTTTAAATTCAGGATCATATAGGAACTTCCAAATATCTGACCAATTCAAACTACATATTATAATTAATTACCAATAAACAAAGCTCAACAAAAAGGTGTTTTCAATTAAGATCAATATTAAAACAGATACTGGGAAAAAAACAAGAATGGATAGAAAATGTAATGTGAATACAAACCTGAGTATTGAGTATACTGGGTAGTATATGCTAGATTTAGTGGTTTACTACCCCACATGTAATGATACGACATTTGTGCTGGTTTATCTCGATGAACTGGGGGTGCAAAGGCAATCTGACCACGATACTTAGTGAACCTTTAAATAGAAAACAATGAATTAAACAGATGATTCTAGAGGGTGTCACGTTCTGCTTACCTATTAGTAGCAGCGTTATAAACATAATTTGGAAGAAAGTCGTAATTTAATTCCCAGAACACATGCAATGTTACTCTGCCATAAGGAGCGAGAACGTTGTGATTAGCTTCTCCAAACATAGAATCAAAATCATCCAATGCTAGCCATTTGCTCAGTAATTTGTGACATAAACGATTCACCTAGAATTTCCATACGTTTGAAACGTCAAGTAAAATGCAAAAAATTATAATTCAATTACCTGCAAAAGTCCATCCAATTCCATAACGCCTGTTATATCTCCAGCTTCAAATTTACTGATAGCCAAGTCGAGCGATTTTTGCATGTCTGCGTTTATTCTTTGTGTAATTAACTTATTAAGGTCTATAGATCGCCCCAAGAGTTGTACATGGCGTTGTTTTAATAAAGTCTCGTACCGATTCGCTCTTGGATAAGGCAGTAAATAAGCACCTAATGCAGCACATTCAACCCTGTAACGTTTGTCTAAAAATATACTTGCTGCTAATTGTTTGTAGTATGCAAATATCTGCTCACTTAGTTTATAAACAAATTGATCGAAACATAAATTGACTTCTGCTTCTACTTCATCATATAAAAACTGTTTTCGGAAAATGGTCAAAGCATATAAAGCACTATCATTATACAAATCTAGAGGGTATAAAACATATTCCATCATGGAAGGATCCTTCGTTTTCAGAATATGATCAGTTAAAATCCACGGCATCGACATGTCTATTGGAAATTGTATTCTTTTATCCATTGTTATCAGATCATTACATTCTTCATTATGATGATGACGAACAGTACACTTGTTGATTCTGCGACCTACCGTCATCTCAAGATAGAATTCTCTGTACCACAGCTGCGATAGATCACAACATTTTGATAATGATTCACTGAAGTTCAATAAGTAATTCCAGAAGAAAGATGTTTTATGAAACTGATCAATAAGAACTAAATATTGACCATCAATATCTTTTCTGAGTGTTCGTTTGCCTCCGGACTTGTCAGCTATTAGAGATTCCAACATAGTTCGTACCATGTATAATTGTGTTGATGAAGGTCCTATTGAAATGAAAAGGTAATATAAGTGTACCTACTCAATAATCACGCAAAGTTCAAAATTGATCAACAAATCTCTTACCAACATTTCTCCTCTGTATTTTAACATTAAAACCACCATCAGGATCTTTTCGCCCTTTTAAAGCTGGATCTTGAGAAGCCTCAAACCCTCGATTCCAATCAGCAGAGGTTTCTCTTACAGACATTATTATACTAAAGAATTTAAAAAAATACTGTAATACTAAAAATTTTATAATTTAGGTTTCATACCTTCTAATCAGGTCTTTTTTATTTTTTACAGCCTTCCTCAGAGGTTCCCTCATTGACACTTGTACAAAATCTTGCAATTCAGCATAAATATTTCTTCTAATAGCATCTGTAAAGACAGTTTCCATTCTAGCCATCAAAACTTGAAGTCCTTTAATCATTGCTATTACTTCAATCAATGCAAATTTTTCTTCATCAGTATAGTTATATCTAGTAGCCTATAAAAAAAAATACAATTTTAACATTAATCTTCAAAAATATATGATAATAGCTGTTTAACAGGTGTGACTACAACTTAATTGAACTATTAGTAAATGAAAGTGATTGAATGATTCATGAGAAAAATACCCTCTCATATTCTTCCGCTTCCTGAGGACAATCCTTATTTTGATGATGATCAGTTGGATGTAATAATTTCCAAGAATACAACTCTGTTACAACACTTGTCCATTCAGAAAGAAGCTGCAAGCCTCTCAATGCTAAATCTGCAGTATCTTTGTTTTCAGTATCACTTCCACTCTCTTTATATGTAGTGGTTACCTCATTACTATATCTAGCCAACTCGCTTATGTATTTTACATGGTCTTCTCTAATTTGAGGGAGATGGACCATTAAATCTGCTTGAGGAGATGGAGTATTACTACTGCTTAGAGGCCATTTACTAGGATCATAATGTTTACTTCTTTTTATATAATTGAATGGTGCTATTTGCATATCTCCAAATAGTGGTACAACCTCCAGATTCTGTGTAAAAATAAAAATTTATTATTTAACAAATATTACCCTGTTTGTCATTTTGTTATAAAATTACAAATAAACATTACAGTAACATATATTTGTTATGCACTCATAAAGCATTTTTCAATTACAGCACATAAAACAAAATTATATGAACGCAAGAAATAAATATAACAAATTCTAGTAGTTATACGTAAAGAAATCATTTTTATTTCTTAAATGTATGTATTACATTCCTCACCTTAAAAATTCTATCAATACGATCTAGCCTCAATTTTTTTTTTTGGTCCAGCTTGTTTATATTACATAATTCACTATCCATTAAAAATAAGCCGAAACCCATAACTTTAACAAGCATATGCTTCTCCTCTGAAGTTAAATACATTTTGGTTTCAAACATGTGAACACAAATATTGACCACATCTGCTAAAAGTTCTTCATAACCAGGTACCTTCTCCAAATTTTCTTTAACTGTATCCCTCATTTTATTCTGAGTAGCTAAAAACATAGATAAATTCTGCGATTCCTGAAGCGTTTGAGAATCAGACATTACTTTCAAAAATTGAGCCGCCCTACAAATATTAAAGAATGAAATACAGAAATTGAATAAAACTAATATTAACACTTACCTACGGTATGTAGAATAGTCATTTTTAACGCTTGACTTCATATTTTTCAATTCATCAAGTACTGCAAACATATTAATGAATTTTCCCAAAGTAAGAAGATAAGCTTCCGATACAAAATCTTTCCTCTTCTCTGTGTGGCATAGTCTTCTTACCTCTTGGGAGAATCTTTCAATTGCCTTTCTCTGAAAATAGAAAAATTACAACAATTATGGAAACCTTCAAATAATTTGAATAAATACCTGAAAGTACATAAAATTTAGAAGTTTGTTCACTTCAGGAGCTAATACTTCAACAGTCTTCTCATAAATTTCTACACGATTTGGCTGTTCATTGGACTTAGGTTGGGGTATTGCTCTAGAGCAGCATCTCCATGTGTACAGCATGACAGCATGTTCTTGGCCTTCCTCCAGAAGCTCATTCTAAAATGTGTCAAAAAAATTAGTAATATATTTTTACAAAGTTGGAGAAAATATACTGACAAGACTAGCATGTACGGTGGCTTCCTCAATATATTTGGCTATCCCAGTTACAAAACCATTCCTATCTTCAAAATTTGTATCAAAGTTCGCCTGGTAGACGACTGAACACGGTTGTGCTTCTATACATGGTTGTTCATCTGGTAAAGGTAATTCATCCAAAACATCAACATTTGAAATAGCATCACTCAGAGAAACCCTGTCAGTTGCAGCCATTTTGGGTTGTATATTTATAACATACACCAAGAACTATCGAATATCGGTTAGGTTATTGCAAATTGCATTGTACAATATATTCTTGTCTTGAATAGTATGAAAGCATAAATAAACCGTATAATAATTCGTAAACACTATAAGGTGCGGCACCTCATCAGTTATCCACCCACAAATGACAAACAAAGCAGAAGCATAGAAGAAAGCACTGATTAAAGAAATCTTACAGATTGCGTTTTTCTTACTTTGATCAATGAACTCATGTTTCAAGTTTTACAAGTAGAAAAAGAAATACCAAAAACTTTAATCTACTTGTAAGTGATTATCGTTGTGATCAAATACCCACATATTCTAATATATGGTTGATATTTCAAATGTACATACATAAGATGCTTGGGTGCACTTTTTACCTTAACTTTCAATATAATTTCCTGCATTTTAAGTCCTGTTTTCCGATCATTTGTTTGATGATACATATTTTATGAAATATTTAATCCGTATAATCAGTGTTAGGAAAATATATATATATATATATATATATATATATATATATATATATATATATATATATATATATATATATATATATATATATATATATATATATATATATATATATATATATTTGATATATATATAATCTCTTGATAATTATCAGCAATAACAGGCTTGTTGAATCTTAAAAAACTCGATTTTATTAAAAAGTTAACGCCAACTTCTTAATAAAATCGAGTTTTTTAAGATTCAACAAGCCTGTTATTGCTAATAATTATCATCAAGAAATTAGAAATAGTTCACAGGCAACAACAATTCGAATAAATATACATATATATATATATATATATATATATATATATATATATATATATATATATATATATATATATATATATATATATATATATATATATATATATATATATATATATATATATATATATATATATATATATATATATATATATATATATATATATATATATATATATATATATATATATATATAAATAGATATATATGTACATATATATTTACTTATTTATATCTGTATTTACCAATGGATGTTGCGAGCCATCCAACAATTTTGTGTAAGGAGCTTTCCACTTCTTAAAATGATACTATTATAATCATTGGCGCTACTTTTGAGCAAAATTTTTGACCAAACTATTTTCGAACATGGGTAACATTATTTTAGTACTGATTCTAGCGAATGAACTACGTTTTAAAACTGAGAAAGTATTAGTCTAAACTCTACCAAAAGATAATGGTGAATTTGTCCGTTACTTTGTGATAACACATTTTTAAATATAAATGAGGATCACTATACTTTGTTTTTTATCACTATATAAATAGTGATAAAAAATAAAGTATATTGTTCCTGATTTATATCTACCAAAAAGAATTGCCTCATTAGTCATTACTTCGGATCCTAGATACCGTTACCACAAACAGTAATCAATTAAATGAAAAAGATGATGAATATCTGTGGTTCCCATTTACATTTCACCTAATTCTCTCGTTTTACAAGAATCAGCAAGAAGATGTAGATTTCTTAGATTCTTCTTTCATTTTATAAATTAAAGGTGAAAATTTTATATCTGGAAAAAAACAGTGCAATGGAAGAGAAAAGACCGTTATATTATACTAGTGAAATAATAAAAACAGCTCAGTAACGCAGGGTACAGAGATTTAAATTAATTTGATGGAATTTTGTTTACCTAAATGTTATGATTTGGTTAAAGAGCTAGAAGTTATCTGAAGATTTATATGTATGTGAGAACGAATTTTTATTAAAACAGTTTCTAGGTGAATCTCGCGAATATATGCTCTATAATGGATGAAGTTTGATAACTGTGATTCAGACTAAAAATGAGTCACAGTGGTGACACAATTAGTCCTCTATCAGAACCCCTAAGAGTGGAAACTGACAATAATAGTGTTAATGCTGATGATTCCAATTTTTATGGAGACAAAGATAATTTCAGCCAAACAAATGATGAAGCGGATTCCTTGGGACCCTTACCTCCAAAATGGGAAAAAGCCTATACAGATAGTGGAGAAGTTTACTTTATTGAGTGAGTGAATATATTTCAATAATATAAATCATTTACGTTTTTTTTAAGAAATGTAATTTCAAACTATACATATGATGATTGACAAAACATGAATATTAAATTTTTATGTCTTATTTTGAATTCCATTTGTATTGAAAGAGTTTTTAGTAAGATTATTGAAATTAAATAATTTTTTTTCAATTTTTTTCCTATTGCAATTAGGCATGAAACTTAAATGGTGAAACCTTTCTGTATTAGATATTTCTGAGTCAATACCAATATTTTGAGTTACTTAACAAAGAATAAGTATTTGTTTTTAAGAATTACTGTAAATTTAATTAGAAAAAAGTAATACATTGAAAAGTGGTTCTCACATGTATAGGTATATATATATATATATATATATATATATATATATATATATATATATATATATATATATATATATAAGTAAGTAATTTGTAGCTTATAACGAAAATATACTTTAGCACTCAAATTCTGAAACTGATCAAGTACCATAACATTCTATGCGAGACATACTTATAGTTTTCTTTGAATTAAAAGGATTCATAATAGATTCTGTAGGTCTTCGGAGAATTTTAGTAAGTAACCTCAATAATTCAACATGTTGTTTAGGCAAGATATGAATTTTTTTACAAAATTAGCAAATATATGATTATTGTTACATTAATAGTTTTGTTGGACTGCTGAATGGTTTAATAGTGGGAGTTCACAATTAAGAAACTGAAGGACCACATATATATTTATTGGCACCTACATAAGTAATTGTCATTAGGGATTGCTATGACTGTATTTAAATTATTAAAAAATGTTATATTTTGGTCTTTTAGTCACTCTACTGGCACGTCCCACTGGTTGGACCCAAGACTATCAAAATTTCAAAAAAAATCTCTAGAAGACTGCCTTGATGATGAACTTCCATATGGCTGGGAAAAGATTAGTGATCCACACTATGGTACATATTTTATTGATCATGTCAATAGACGGACTCAATATGAAAATCCTGTAATACAGGCAAAAAGAGCAGCTTCGCAAGCATCTGCAGTTGTTAGCCAAACTTCCTTCACAAAAGATCCTTCGGAGCTTTGTGGACAAAGGTAATTTGATCATGCATTTTCTCAAACATATTTATTATTAAATAATTGTTTGATTCTAGGTTCAGGACTTCACTTGTTAAGTCATCAAGAGGTCTAGGTTTTACCATTGTGGGAGGTGATGATACTGTTGAAGAATTTCTTCAAATCAAATCAGTTGTACCGAAAGGTCCTGCATGGTTAGATGGTCAGCTTCAGACAGGTGATGTCATAGTTTATGTCAACGATACATGTGTCCTTGGGTACACTCACAATCAAATTGTCCGCCTATTTCAGTCGATAAGTGTGGGTTCGACTGTTCAAATTGAAGTTTGTAGAGGGTACCCTCTTCCTTTTGATCCAAATGATCCTAATACTGAGGTGGTTACTACAATTGCAGTAGATTCAAATATACAGCCAGTTCAGAATGATAAGAGGATGTTAGACACAAACTTCAACTTTTTAGAGAATGATATTTTATCCAGAGAAGATGACAATACTTTGGATACCACAGATGAAATTGATGATTTGCTCAAAGGTATCAATAATCGCAGCATAGGTAAAATAGAAGTCCGTGTTGGCATTGTTAAAGGAAACTTGGGTTTCGGTTTCACAATAGCGGATAGTGCTTGTGGGCAAAGAGTCAAAAAAATCTTAGATCGACAACGATGTAAAAATTTAATGGAAGGAGATATCCTTCTGGAAATCAATAATGTTTCATTAATTAACATGTCTCATGATGAGGTAGTTCAAGTTCTCAAAAACTGTCCATTCAATGATGAAGCTTTAATAGTCGTTCAAAGGGACTGCCTCACCAAGCCGCTAAACTTGCGGAACAAACCAAGAAAATTAGATAATAGATTTGGAAATAAAGATATTGGAAATACATATAGAAGTAAAACACCTACAGCTGATATATACAATACACAACCACGCGAAGTTCTTCCAAGTAGACCCAAAACTCCTTTAATTGATACCAGAGGCCTTTCAAAAACACCAATTAAAGATCTTAATTACAACAATCACGAATTTTTGAAACAGAATTTCAATCATGATGGTTTCAATCATGACCACTCTAGACTGAGACTCTCACTTATCGACAATCCAGATGAGGATTTAGATATAGACATTCCAGATCATAGTGTTCAAAGCAAGCAATCTTTTGAATATCCTCCACCTGTAGTTGATTCTAAATTTGGTTTATATATGCCTATTCCACATCGTTTTGACTGCGCCTGTTATGGTTGTAACAGTCAAAAGAATAGTTTAGAAGCTTGCGATCCGTATGATACCAATAGTATAAAGAAAAATATGAATTTTGAAGTATGGCAGTCGATGCCTAGAAGCTCAAGTTCTGAGTACAATACAATGGCAGTTACTTTAAATCGGCAGGAAACTGGATTTGGTTTTCGTATAGTGGGAGGCATTGAAGATAAGTCTCAGGTATGTATTACAGTTAGGTAGAATGTACAGTTTGAAAATCTTGAAAAAAGTGTCTAGTTAAATAAAAAAATTAATAAATATTTCTTTTTTTGGATTGATTGGGCCGATACTTGGTGTAAATTAATAAACATATTAAAACAATGGTTAAAAAAATAACAATTTACACATATATTATAAGAAATAACGCATGATGCACGTTTCGGTGGAACTTCACCTTCTTCAGATGCTAATGGCAAACTAACTATGATTCTCTGTTATATCGAAAACAAGAAATGACAAATTATGTAGAAGGGGTAAATACAAAGATGGTTACAAATAATTATTAGAAAAGGAAAAACCAATTCTGAACTGCTAGTCAGGTAGTTTGGTAATTTTGAAAAGATTAAGAACGGGGCTTGAAGTATGATAGATTTGGCTATTCAATAGGAGACCGGAATGCTTGTATTTATTTATCTGTAATGATTCTAAAAAATTAAGTTTAATTCCCTTACTTTCAGTATTTAATATTTTAAAATCGAAATTGAATGTGTGATTTTCTTGGATTAAATGGTTTGCATAATGTGAATCCGACTTCTGATTAACAAAGCTATGTTTGTGTTCTGAAATTCTAGTTTGAAAACTTCTGAAAGTTCTACCAATGTAAAACTTATCACAATCGCCACAATTAATTTTATAAACTCCTGATTTATCATCTTTATGAACTTTCGATTTATTATTTTTTATATGATTTCCCAAATTATTACCGGTACGATAAGCAATGTTAATGTTGTTCTTAGCTAAGAGAGATTTATGTTTTTTACTTGAATTTCCGATGAAAGTGAGGCTGTTGTATTTGATATTATTTTTAGTAAGGGGGTACACCTGGTTAATCGCATTTTTGAAAAACTTTTTATCTATCATATTGTCTATAATATTGGGATCATAATTATTATTTACGGCAATTTGTTTAATTATATTTTTCTCGATGTTGAAATTGGCATTTGAAAGTGGAATATTTACTAAACGATGTACCATACTATTGAAAGCTGCCATTTTGTGTTGGAAAGGATGTAGGGAAGTACTATGTATGACGCTATCAGTGTGCGATGGTTTGCGAAAAATTGAAAAATTATATTTGTTATCTACTTTTGTTATTTTCAAATCCAAATAGTTAATCGAGTTATCTTTTTCCATCTCTAAAGTGAATTTTATATTAGGGTGTAAAGTATTAATGAATGTTTGAAAGCAGTCTAGTTGTCTAAGAGTACCAGTGAAACAACAAATAATATCATCCACATATCTAAACCAATAAACGAATTGTCGACTAACAGGATGATTATGAATTAACTGTTCCAAATTATCCATGAATACTTCAGCCAACAAAGGGCTCAGCGGGTTTCCCATAATTAAGCCTTCAGTACTGCTGTAAATCTTATCATTGAAACTAAAATAATTCTGTTCCAGGCATAATTCCAAAAGTAACAATATATCTGATTTTATGAAAGGATTAACAAGATTGCTATTAAGTAACTTTTCTATTAGGGTTAAAGGAACCTTGGGTGGTATACTTGGAAAAAGATTAACTACATCCCAGGACATAAA
The DNA here is from genome assembly GCA_030704885.1 of Cynegetis impunctata. Taxonomy (NCBI): domain Eukaryota; kingdom Metazoa; phylum Arthropoda; class Insecta; order Coleoptera; family Coccinellidae; genus Cynegetis; species Cynegetis impunctata. The sequence continues at coordinate 284,559 of JARQZK010000094.1, forward strand.
TTTAGAATTAAGTGGCAATTGAATATTTTCAATTTTATTGACTAAATCGTAAGAGTTTTTGATAGAGAATTTAGGCTGAAATTTACAATAAATTTGAATTATTTCTATTAGAAACTGCGACAAAAACACTGAAGGTGCTGTAGTGAATGACACTACTGGTCTGATTGGATAGACTGGTTTGTGTAATTTAATTAAAGAATAAAGTTGTGGTACCAAAGGATTTGAAACAATGAGTTTATACTTGTCTTTATTTTGTATAAGAATGTTAATGTTATCGATAACTAATTTTAAATTTTTCTGAAATTTACTGGTTGGATCATGTTTTGTATTTACCCCTTCTACATAATTTGTCATTTCTTGTTTTCGATATAACAGAGAATCATAGTTAGTTTGCCATTAGCATCTGAAGAAGGTGAAGTTCCACCGAAACGTGCGTCATGCGTTTTTTCTTATAATATATGTGTAAATTGTTATTTTTTAACCATTGTATTAATATAAATATTTCTTTATTTGCTGACCCTTGAGCAGTAAATTACATTACTGGCACCAGGGCCTACTAATTAATTTAGAGAATTAGAAAACATAGAGTACAATACTAAAAAGGAAAGACTATTCTAGATTCAAAAAAATTTTCAGGCTATGGCACAATCTTTCATAGTTTTTAATGTTAACAATATTTAGGGGCATAGAATTAAATACATGGATGCTTCTGTAAATAGGGGAATTCTGAGTCTTATTTGTTTTTCTAAATTCGCTTCTAAATGTGTCTCGCGGTCTTATCAAATAATTATGATATTGTATTTGTTGTTTTAATTTTATTTGAGTTTTTAATTGACAATTCTTTATTTGTGTGTGTTACCACCTTTGAGGTTATGTAAACCAAAGCCGCCGCCACCGTGATGGCGCCTACGTTTAGTTGTTTATTTAGTTAATTCCACACTTATGTGAGAAATGTAAAGTTGTCTCAATATTTGTAGTTAATTTTGCATATTTTATATTTGGCACTAACCAGTTTTTCCTTTTTTTTTGACTGACGTGATTTATGGCGTCCCCCTTGTGTTTAGCTTTGAACATAGAACAATAAATATCTTAATTCTTGTAGGTATTAATTTCGGTTCGGGATATTCAGTGATTTCTGTAGTTGTTATTTTTCTGCAATATCATTCCAAACTGACTTTTCAAGGAACTGACTCTCATGGAGGCCAAATATCAAAATAATACATGCAACACTTCTATAATTGAAATACTATTAACAATTTTTATTAGGGTAAATAAATATTTTTTTACTATATAGACCAATGGTACAAATTATAACACTGTAAAGCCATCTATCACCTGACAATGTGTGTGTGACTGAATAATGACAATTTGTCAATTATTATTATCTCTCGAATTTCTTGGGTTAATCTCTAATGATGTGTCAAAGGGGGTACCTCAAGGTTCGGTAATAGGACCGCTACTGTATCTCTTATACGTAGAAGATCTCAAAACGGCTGGGCTGGTGGCTCGATACTACATGTTTGCCGATGACACTGCATTGTTCTATGAGGGTACAGATATAGAAATCCTGCAGCAAATTATCGCGGATGACCTGAAAAGGTTTCATGACTGGCTAAGTTCTAACAAACTCATCCTGAATGTAAACATAATGAATGTTGCATTACTATTTAAACAGAAAAAATAAAGAAACAATAGCATTAAACATCAGAATGAATGGTATGAAAATTGAACAAAGAAGTGAACATGCATACCTAGGGCTTAACATCGACACAAAACTGGAGTGGACTGGACACATTGATTCTTTGGCAGCCAAGCTTACACCACTTATTGGAGCATTGAGAAGAGTTAGTCCCTATCTCAGTAATAGTGCAAGAAGATCGATCTACTATTCTAATATTCATTCTGTGCTTGTGTATCTCATCAGCATTTGGTCAAATACTTCAGTTAACAACCTACTGAGACTTCAAAGGATACAGAATCGCGCTTTGAAGGCATTATATAACTTGCCATATGATACTCGAACAACGGAGTTGTACAGTACCTTGGGGATACCCAACATGAAACTCACCAAAGTGGTTGAACAGTGCAAACTGACATATAAAATTGAGCATGGCTTACTTAAATGCAATACTGAGTTGAAAAAAAGACTGAATATACACAATCATGGAACTAGACAGATGAATAACTATAACCTAGGCAATATAAGAACAAATAAAGCGAAGAATTCACCGATCTACCAGGCCGTGACAGTTTTTAATAACCTACCAGAAGATATTAAAAACCTAGAAAAATTAAATTTATTTATAAAAAAACTCAAATTACATCTTAAAAGCTGATATACCTACTCTCCATATTATAATAATGCGTTCACACATATTTTATTTTGTAATGAATATTATTCTACGGTAACATCGACTTGATCGATGATTTGCAGTCTTATTTATAATAAATAAATAAATAAATGTTTATCTAAAATATATAATTTTTTTCACTTTATCCAAATGCATCGTTTGTTGGGTCAAGTTTTATTGATGAAAGTTTGTTTCTCAAGGTCGCGGTTGGTCACATTGTGCCAGGCGGAGCTGCTGATTTAGATGGTAGAATACAAACAGGGGACGAAATAGTTAGAGTAGATGGCTATTCCGTTCTCAAAGCTTCGCATCGCCAGGTTGTTCAATTAGTGAATGCAGCAGCTACACGTGGTCAAGTCAGCTTGATACTTCGTAGAAGACTGTACCCAGCACCACCGCCTTTAGTAGGTTATAATATGGGTGGCATGAGTTGGCTTCATGAACAACCTCTTCCTCCAATGGCCCATCTTCCCCCCGTAGCTTCGCCCCATCCCGAAACTTATGATGTAACTGTGAGAAGGAATGAAAATGAAGGTTTTGGATTTGTAATTATATCATCGGTCAACAAAATCGGATCTACTATAGGTAAGTCTACATACATTCTTGTCTTATTCAACTATTATATTTAAGATATATAGGGACATTGTTTCAATATTATGTTCTTGTGTATTCGTTTTTACTTATCACACCATAGTTTCAATACACTATAATTTAACATACAGGTACATCTAACATGTTTTAATCTTATCTGAGATTTCAGAAAGTTGAGCCATCTCAATATTAGGTCGACGGTTTAAATTTATGTTCATCTCTGAAGTTATTCTTAAACTTAAAATCGAATAAAATATAGCAAATAAATCTGCCACCGTCTTCAGTCATCACAGCTCTAAAACTCTGAAAGGAACTGATGATAAAACTAAAAACCTAATTTCAGCAGCTTTTAAGTAACTTTATAAATTGTAGCAGAGGTGCAAAAGTTTATCAGTTAACATGGAAATACTACTGAAGTTCAGTGCTACATATACTGATGCGCCAAAGGTTAGCGAACGTTGCAAAAACATTAAGTCTGGACGCTAACCCCCCTTTCCATTCTGCGCCATTCCTAATTTGTTCCGCCGACAGTCCGTACATCAAAGAAAAACATTTGCTGCGATAAAGTCAGTTTGGACGTGTTTACGCGCATGTGGTTTGCGCGCTCGTTGTTCATTGTAATTCAGAATATTTTGTAGTTGGTGGTACATATTGCTAAATGTTTTGAAAATGGAGTGGAATCATGAAGCCATATTACGATTGATTAGTTCACATGAAAACAAACCAGACCATCAAAAATGAATGGATGGCTTATTTCAATCAACACCTGAGTGGCAGAGATAACCCTAAAGAGCTCTGGGCATCTCTTAAGAAGCTTAAAGTTAAACCAGATTTAACTCCAATGAATCATGTGAACATTGATCCAGGCAATTTAAATGATGGATTCGATACCGGTGCCTAGTATCAATGGTGACCTTCTGGACTTCTATGGATTTGCTGGAAATTGTGGTATTCCTGAGTCGGCGGGTCTGTGTGAAGTTACGGAAAAACAAGTCTCAGAAGCTTTCGAGTCTATAGTGTCCAGTGCCAAGGGAGTTGATGACATAGATTTGAAAATGTGGCGATATGTCTTACCACACCGCATTGAGCAGATTACCATTATATTTAATCATTCCTTGGGTAGTGGAACTGTTCCAGAATCATGGAAGATTGCCAGAATTAGATCGATACCTACAACGGCTAAGCCTGGTGGTCTGTCAGATTATAGGCCGATCAGCATCCTACCCGTGATCTCCAAAGTGTTGGAAAGGCTGGTTCTTGATCAGATAACTGACCATGTTTACAGGATATTACCACCTATTCAATCGGGATTCAAAAGGTTACATAGCACTAATACGGCCTTACTGGGAATATGTAATGACATTTTGTCTTCTATGGACAACTCCTTGATAACTCTCCTGGGCTTATTGGACTACAGCAAAGCGTTCGACATTATAAATCATTTACTGATGAGGGCCAAATTAATGTACTATTCGTTCCATCCAATGATTGTTGAATGGCTGACTAGTTACCTTAGCGACAGGCAACAATATGTCGATATCGATGGTGTGGTGTCTCCTACAAGAACTTTGCACCAGGGAGTCCCTCAAGGCAGCTTGCTGGGGCCTATACTATTTTCCATAATCATGGCTGACCTCAGTAAGTGCATTGAGCATTGTAAGATCCATCAATATGCTGACGATACTCAGGTCTACATTTCCAGCATTCCTGGTGATATAAACATCGCAATTAGTCTGTTAAACCAAGATCTCTCATCTCTGAGTAGTTGGTCCGCACAAAATGATGTTTTGTTGAACCCGGGGAAGACAGTTAGTATCCTTGTTGGTACGGAAACCTCTAGAAGAAAGGCAATTGCTTCTATGACCAGTGATGTGGTGCTTGATGGATTAGTGATTGAGTTCAGTGATACTGTTAGGAATTTGGGTGTGGTGTTTGATTCGGGTCTCAGCTTTCGTGAACACATCATAAAGACACTTAGCAAGGGATATGCTACTCTTAAATACCTTTATAGCTTTAAGAATTTCATTAGTAGTCCTATAAAGTGGAAATTAACATGTAGTCTGATTATGAGTTTGTTCAATTATTGTAGCCCACTATATTTCACCTTGAGCACAAAGGCTATGCAGGGTAGGGTGCAGAAGTTGCAGAACTCCTGCCTCAGATATTCCTTTAATATTGGCTATACTGAACATATAACTCCGCACTTCATATCTAGAGAAATACTTAAGTGTGACAAAATGTTTTTGTGCCAATATGCTGTTTTGGTTTTTAAAGTAATTAAAAATAAGGAACCCTCTTACCTCTATGATCTATTGGAAAGGAGGAACTCTTGTCATAATGTAAATATTCGCTCTAAAGAGCTTCTCACTGTACCTGCCCACAAGACTGCCAAGCTTGAGAAGAGTTTTGTCTATATGGCCACATATATTTTTAACAAGCATCATGATATTTTTCTGGCATGTAATTCTGTTGCGTGTTTCCGGACTAAATTTAAGAGGTGTATGCTGCAGTTGCAGACTTTGTGAGAGGGATGTAGCCCTGCATGGTCTGTGTGCTTTGCATTTATTGAGGATATTACTGTCATTTTAAGTCTCTTTAATTAGGTTGAAGTGGTAGAACAGTGAAGACTGATCTTTAAACCTTTTGTGCAAATACAGATAGAGTTGTTTTGTTTGTGCAATAAAATTATTATTATCATTATTATTATTATTAATGGGATGCCGGAACAATATTTATATTATATAAAAAACTATGCATTGCCAGATATTTCGAGAGAACTGAAACTTCTATCAGTGTTTCTAAATATATTACTGACATACGTCAGTAATATATTTAGTTTTGGAATTTTTAAAATGTACTTGAAGCTGTTGAATGAATCTCCAGTAGCCAAAACACGAAGCGTCAAAGATATTTCGTTAATATTTATCGCCGGCCTAAAATTTGTGTTCTGTTTTTTTATTTTATGGCCGATGAGATTTAATGTAAATTCAAAATTGCTAGATGATAGCCGACCAACATTCTTGAATTGCCAGGTATGCATTTCTAATTTTAAATAAATTCGTCATCAAGTAACGCCCTTTTGCTTTACTTTGTTTTTCAACGAACCAACTGAAACACACACAAACACGAACATGCGTTGCTAGGGTGTAGTCGTAGACGATCTCGAACATTCGCGAACAATTCGCACGTTTCGGAAAACAATTTTGGCTTTGAAGCCTTCATATAAATCACGTTCATCAAGTAGTAAGTGGAATTCCCCCTAGTTGGAGCTGCTCCCGCACACATTCAACGCGAGGTTGCTGCCGATAAGAAAAAACAACAAATCGACCCCTCCATGATCACCAACCACCAAATAAACGTCTCTGATCTAGAAAAAGTTTACTCTTTCGAACTAAGGCACTGGGGGGCCCGCCGGAGTATAACCGAAAGATGGAGGGAGGAGTTGAAAAACACAGAAAGTGTAAAGGAGTAACTTGCCATAGGAAGCCAATGCCCTTATCCTGTATGGAGAACCCTAAATCGAATCAGAGTTGGGGTGTTGAGATGCAAAACAAACATGGCTAGATGGGGGGATACTAGCGGACAATGAGGACACGAGATGCGACTGCGGTGGAGTAAAGGACCCGAACCATTTATTGGCATGTCCAATGCTCGAGCAACCCTGTAGGATGGATGGAGGACTTATTTCTAGAAAATGACAAGGCCATAGCGGCTGCTAATTATTGGAAGTAAAGTAAGCAACGAGCTAACCCAACCGAAGGCTTCTTGGTGTGAAGGACCGAAGAAAAGGAGCAAATGATGATAGTTGAATAAGTGTGTGAAGTACAAGAAGATTGTAGAGACATTGTAGCCACTAAACTACAAAACTACTAAAATTACATGAATTATAATGGCTGAAGAGAACGGCGTGTCGACGAAGAAAATTTTAGTTCTTCGTTACCTGCGAGAAAAAGTTTTCAAGCAAGGCCTACAAGTTGTAATGAAACAGACCTTGATTAAAGATTATTTCAAGAAAAATTTGTGCAAGATATTGTATCGTTATATAAACGTGTTAAGCAAATACATACCTATATATTTCCTTATTAAATTGATATATAATGAAATGCTTCATTTTATTTATCATTATTTTTTTCGTTACAATCCAGTAATCCAAACGTTCCAATAGTGCCGGATTAATGAGACTCAACCGTATTTACATACGATTCTGACAATTTCCGATAGTTGGAATTTGATGTACAGTAACATGTTTTTCACGTACCTATTGAATTCAACTTTGCAATAGTTTTGATGTTGGTGGGTGATTTATTTGAAGCTACGAGTACAAAATTCTTTGAAAAATTGCTCTTATTTAGTCAAAACTTGTTGCATTCATCTAGAATAATCTTCAAATTGTGCAGGTCGTTTGATTGATGACAGTCCAGCGGAGCGATGCGGCAAACTACGAGTGGGAGATTACATCGTTGAAGTGAATCACATTGACATCATGCACATGAGTCATGGTGATATTGTGAACCTCATCAAAGAGTCTGGCTTGTCGGTCACCTTAACCATTGCGTTCAATCCCGTACTGTGATTATTAATACAAGCCACTATTAGCAAATAATCGGATTATCCACTTTTTAGGTGTTCAATAGTTATAGAGTACTTCTTTGTCTGTCGGAGTCAGCTATAATATACAAAATGGCCGCTTTTCTTACGAATATATTTATCTCAGTTTTCTAAAACTCTTCAAATGATGGAATAGAGAAGTGCGGTGTTTTAAATTCTCGATTTGCTCAAAAAAAAAAACAAATTCACACATCACTTACGATATCTAATAATGCAGGATATCTTTGTCACTTCTCAGCATCTGAATGGAAAAACGTAACATTTGTGCCAGGCATGTCAAACTCGTTTACCACCAAAGGCCACATCAAGTATTACACACAAGCTGACTGCCACACTACCAAAAAAAACTACAATTGGAATCAAATAGATATGAACCAAATCTTCAATATTTGGTTGAATTTTTTGAGCTGCAGATATTTTTAAAATGAATTGCACGTGCTGGTTTGTTAATCTGAACTAATCAAAGTTGAAAATGGTTGTTCGTACAAATGTGTGCTACCAAACATAGCTTAAATATGCCTAATTACACATCACATCATATCGGTCCACTAATAAATAATTATAGAAATTTTGTATTCCAACTTCCATATATTTTTTTTCAATATGGAATCACATTGAATTTCTATTAATTACAATTGTAAATTATCATCAACAGTTTCAACATAAATTGATAGAGGAGAAATAAATAGCTGAAACAGATTTTCGCATTTCTCGAAATCCAAAAATCTTTTTTCGAATTAATTTTCTAATAATATAATTTGTTTGGCATATTTCGAAAATTTCAATTGTGGTGATTTTTGACATAATGACTGGCAACATTTAAAATGGGATAAATTTTATTTTTGTGGGTTACATTAGATTAGGGTTGCCAGATGATAATTTGATAAAGGAGGACAGATGGGTCTATAAAGGAGGATTTTCTGTAAAATAATAATTATAAAAATCTTCACATGTCATGTTTTTGAAGTTGTATTGAGTAAGAATTAAAGATTTAACTGACTGCACACTTAGTCTATTCCTCTCTTTGCTCCACTGAGTATTAATCAGTGAAAAAACTCTTTCCACATTTGCCTCCCGCCAGTCCCGCCCGATGTTTAGCAAAAAGGAGGACTTACAGTAGCTAAGGGAGGACGGGAGGACAAAACATAAAAAAGGAGGACATGTCCTCCTTTTGGATACCATCTGGCAACCCTACGTTAGATGTAGGCAGTTTTCGTGCTCATTCGACAAAGTTCGACGACATTAGTTCATGACCCATTCAAGAGGTGCGCTATTGTCGCTTTCACCCGCGTATTTCAAAAATAGTATTGTAAATTTTTGAAATATCTACATTCCCAAGAATAATTTCATTATATGTCAAAGTGATAAATTTATACATTAAATTCATCACTTTATGACATTTATAACAAAATATAATCTTTTGTAAATTAAATGAAAAACAATTATTTTTACTTTGGATTTAAATTTTTTTAAAAAATATTTGATATCAACCTTGCCGGCCACAGACAACTTGTAGGCACATGCGACCCGCGCGCCGCGGGTTTGACATGCCTGATTTGTGCGATACATATATTCGCTCATAAAGCGAATAGGTTTAATAATTTTTTTCTATTATATGATCAAAGTGTCCTTAGATGGCTTTTATATTTTTTGTTGAAGATAGATTTTGAGAATTTCTTTGCCATGTTATCTACATCAATTAAGTTTTTTCATTTTACTTGCGAAGAAAAGTTTTTTGTTTTTCCTCTACTCATTTTTTAGAGTACAGATTCAGTATTACAATATTCAAAATCTGTGTAATATTTTGTTACATTTCAATTTTGAGATAAGTAGTGAATTATTTCATCTGCTACAATTCGTCATGCAAGTGGTTTAAATTTCGGTGCTGTAAATAACTTGGAAGGTTCAAACATCGAACAATATTGTTAAAGGTTTTTCACACTATTTATTTCAGTTCTCATTTCTGTCTCCATTTCAGTCGAACTTTCAGTTCATCCACTGTGTAAAAAGCAAAAACTGATGAGAAAACTGAAACGTTGATCGAGAACTGACGGGACCTGTTTGTTTGATTTCCGTTCGCATTTTAGTCCGCTTCTATATCAAATTATAATGAAACATTGTTTCATTATGAATATAAATTTTCGCCAAATGTCGTCCCCATCAATTAATAATAACAAATTATGTCAAAATGGACTAATTAATAAAATGATCGTGTAAAAACAAAACAACAAAAACGGATTAACTGACAGTTCGACAGAAATGAGAACTGAAATGAACGTGTAAAAAGCCTTGTAATCGTTCTCAATCTCTCATCTTTGCGAACCTATGGGTTTTGTATTCCATTCAGTATTTTATTTGTCGGGGGGTGATATCGAATTTATAATGACATTTTGAATCAATGTTGTTGAATAATGTTGTTATCCGATTTGTTGATTTTAACGTTAGAATTTTGTGATAAAGAAGTTTTGAAATAACGTAATATCATTTCTATTTCTATCTTTGTAAACTATTGTATTATTGTTTGACTGAAATAATGTAGTGGATCTCGAGCTGACTATTATTATCTACTCATTGAAATGCAGTAGATTTTATTTATGTATTCATAGTGCATCTTTCACGAATAATAATTTTTTATATTATATATATATATATATATATATATATGTATATATATATATATATATATATATAGATATATTATATATATATATATATATGTGTATATATATATATATATAAATATATATATATATATATATATATATATATATATATATATATATATATATATATATAAAATATATATATATATATATATATATATATATATATATATATATATATATATATATATATATATATATAAAGAGTTGCGATAAAGTATGGAACCAAGTAAATATCTTTCGAACGAAAAGGAGAATATTTATGAAATTTTGCAGGTAAGTGCAATGGCGCAAAATGCATCTGATGTATGATTTTTTGTTGATAATATACTTCCGGTTGTACCGGAAATAGACCTTAGGTCGCTTATTTTAAATGGGATACCCTATATATTATTACATTTTTGGATTCTACTTAAGATTCTAGGCAGATTCTATGCATCATGTCCTATACCTAAGTCTAAGCGTTTTTGACATATATAGGTTTTTATGTCACAAACGACGATTGCAAGCCCTAATATAATTATCAATTGTTCCTATAAGGAAGCCTTTTTTCCTTACTTTGGGCTAGATTCCTTGTTGAAAAGGATCCACTTTAATAGATTTTGAATAATATTTGGATAACTAGTTATACAGGGTGTGCAAAAAATAAGATCTAAAATGAGATTGAGAAAACTGACAAAAATCAATTTTTTCAAATGGAAACCCCCCATTTTTCTTATTTTGTAGTATTAAGCATTTAAAAAGAAGGTAACTTTGTATGAGGTTATCTTCACCTAAAATTTGAAGTTTTCGAAATATTGCCAATTTAATATTTTTATATGGCGATTTTGCATTCAATCGTTAAACAATTAGATCTAGGATAGCCACGATCGTATTTGAGATCGTACTCGTTTATCACTAATTACTACATATGCATACACACAACATCAATTTGTTTATCTGAACTTTTTTTTACTGCAATGTAAAAAACTCACAAGAAGTTGAATTGATTTTTGTCAGTTTTCTCAATCTCATTTTAGATCTTATTTTTTGCACACCCTGTATGACTAGTTATCCAAATATTATAAAAAATCTATTAAAGTAGGTCCTTTTCAACAAGGAATCTAACCCAAAGTAAGTAAAAAAGGCTTCCTTATAGGAACAACTGATAATTATATTAGGGCTTGCAATCGTCGTTTTTGACATAAAAACCTGAATATGTCAAAAACGCTTAGACTTAGGTATAGGACATAATGCATAAAATCTGCCTAGAATCTTAAGTAGAATCCAAAAATATTAATAATATTATAGGGTATCCCATTTAAAATAAGCGACCTTAAGGTCTATTTCCAGGGTACAATCGGAAGTATATTATCAAACAAAAAATAATACATCAGATGCATTTTGCGCCATTGGACTTACCTGCAAAATTTCATAAATTATTCTCCTTTTTCGTTCGAAAAGATATTTACTTGGTTCCATACTTTATCGCAACCCTGTATATATATATATATATATATAATATATATAGTATATTATATATATAATATAATATATATATAATATATATATATATATATATAATATATATGTATATATATAGTAATACTTAATAATTTCGACCAATCTGTACAATATAGAAACGCTTTGTATTATCGGGAATGTGGTCTGTAGACTCAATAAACTCTTTGTCTTTTTTTCAACTCAATATTTCGCCATTTATTTTACAGCTTCATCAGGAGTACTACAAAAAATTTTTTTAAAAATTAAAAACTTTAAAATGTTTACATTTTCGCTTTCTCTTATATAACTCTACACAATTAAAATGACATATACAATTTTAAAGCACATAACATTTGACACTTACAAGAATAGAGTTGGTCCTTAGTTGTAATATATCGGATGCATATAAATATATACCATCTCAACACAAATCTAAACTAACAATGAATTCCCTCTCACTGAAGACAACGGGACGAACACATGGCAACAATGTCTATATTGAAAAACGATTAGATTTAATTCAAAATATTTATATTGATTTCACTCAGTTGGTCTGTGTCTGATTTAAAATTCACTGCATTCACATCTTGACTTATGTGTACCATTTCCAAAAAGAGCCTACTCTTATAATTATATTCTGTTTCTAGTATTTTGACATTGTCGAAATTAAAATGATGTCCCATTTTTTGATAGTGGTTGACTAATGCACACGAATTCTTTTTACAGTCACTCTTATGTTGCGTCAACCTTTGTTTCAACCACTGCTGCGTTTGTCCAATGTAACTACTGTCACATTCCATACATGGTATTCTATAGATGACATTATTTTTATATTGTAATGGTGTTTTATCCTTCATTCCAGTAAATAGTTTCGAGCTATTATGGGTATTATACTTTGCTATTTTTATTTCTGGAAAATTTTTAAATATGTTCATAATTGACTATGTCACTTTACCAACATACGGCAATCTCTTGTATTTAAATATTATATTTGCTTCTTCCGTGGGACCGTCATAGAAGTGAGTACTGTAAATAAGTTTATTTAATAGACCTCTAGGGTACCCATTATTAGCAAAGATGTCAATTAGTTTTTTCAAGTTGTTTTTTTTTGAATTTTTCCTCAGACAAATGTAAATCGAGTTATACATATTTCTGAGGAAAAATTCAAAAAAAACAACTTGAAAAAACTAATTGACATCTTTGCTAATAATGGGTAAAGTGACACAGTCAATTATGAACATATTTAAAAATTTTCCAGAAATAAAAATAGCAAAGTATAATACCCATAATAGCTCGAAACTATTTATTGGAATGAAGGATAAAACACCATTACAATATAAAAATAATGTCATCTATAGAATACCATGTATGGAATGTGACAGTAGTTACATTGGACAAACGCAGCAGTGGTTGAAACAAAGGTACATAAGAGTGACTGTAAAATAGGAAAGAATTCGTGTGCATTAGTCAACCACTATCAAAAAATGGGACATCATTTTAATTTCGAAAATGTCAAAATACTAGAAACAGAATATAATTATAAGAGTAGGCTCTTTTTGGAAATGGTACACATAAGTCAAGATGTGAATGCAGTGAATTTTAAATCAGACACAGACCAACTGAGTGAAATCTATATAAATATTTTGAATTAAATCTAATCGTTTTTCAATGTAGGCATTGTTGCCATGTGTTCGTCCCGTTGTCTTCAGTGAGAGGGAATTCATTGTTAGTTTAGATTTGTGTTGAGATGGTATATATATGCATCCGATATATTACAACTAAGGATCAACTCTATTCTTGTGTCAATGTTATGTGCTTTAAAATTGTATATGTCATTTTAATTGTGTAGAGTTATATAAGAGAAAGCGAAAATGTAAAAAATTTTGAAGTTTTTAATTTTTGAAATTTTTTGCAGTACTTCTGATGAAGCTGTAAAATAAATGGCGAAATATTGAGTTGAAAAAAAGACAAAGAGTTTATTGAGTCTACAGACTACATTCCCGATAATACAAAGCATTTCTATATTGTACAGATTGGTCGAAATTATTAAGTATTATATATATATATATATATATATATATATATATATATATGAATATATATATATATATGAATATATATATATATATATATATATATATATATATATATATATAATATATATATATATATATATATATATATATATATATATATATATGAATATATATATATATATAATATATTTATTTATATATATATATATATATATATATATATATATATATATATATATATATAATATATATATATATATATATATATAGTATATATATATATATTTATATATATATTTATTATTATTCAGCTCCTCTTCTGCAATTTTAACTCTATTTATTCTGAGATAGTTTATTTTATTTTTATATATATTTAATTGTCTCTGTAACATATTATCTATGTAATTAATGTTTCAGTTATTCCATTTTTGTAGTACATCACAGGGTTTTTCCACAATTTTCAGAAATAACCTAAATCTATCAATCTGAATTTCTTTAATAAATTTTTAATTTAAATAGTGTTTCTTTTTCAATTGGTTCGGTTATACCTTCTCAAATTGGAGATTCTTTCACTGTTTTAAATATAATTTTAATCGCATACCGCATATATATCTTTTTTTAAATATATTGTTAGCTAGTTAATATCGTCATAAAATGCTACAAATACTGTTCATAAGAATTAAAATTAAATTACCTAAACAATTTGAAAATTCATAAAAACTTGTAGTTGTACAATTTATGTGTGGTGGTGAACTTGAAAATAAATTTTATTAGCAGATTTTCTGGAAAACTATAATCGACTTACAATTTCTCATTTCAGCTTCAACACCTCAAAAATAGTGAGTACTAGAAACTTTATGAAGTTTTGTCAGTGTTGGCAAATGTTAAATAATTCCCTAATCGCCTGGTTACAGTTTTGTAGATAGCATTTAGAATCTCAAGTTGAAGATACTTCTTCTATGTATGTGAGAATTAATACGATGGTCTAGTAGAATCTAATACTATAATAAGAGTTTGATGTTCTTATACTATCTATTCATGAAAATAAGACTACAAATTTCATCTTGTGAGCAGAAATTACCAACCTCATGTACCTACATCGAACCGTGAATCCGTCTTAAGTCAATCGTTCACTATGAAAATTCATAAAACTCGCTTTTTCTCCAAAACTACCAATTTTAGTCTAAAAATAAACGAAAAAATACCCCCAAAGTAACCCCCTGTCGATTCCTCACGTTTTCATAGTTTGAGTGTTCTATGTGCAAAATTTACCACCCTCATTCATCCTATCCCCTACTCCTGCCTTACACAACCTGTACTTCATATTCGACCATCATTCGCATCTTAAATTTCAGTTTATGTACTCCTATCATGGAAGAGATAAATAGTGAAAACTGATGTCAAAAATACAAAAATAATTACTGCGTCTAATTTGTAAAGGCACTCACCTTATAGACGAATCTGGAGAGAGATCTGGAGAAATTTCAGTTTATGTACTCCTATGCGACTCGACTTATATTGAAATGAAATCAAGTTCATGGACCGTGGCGTAGAGGGGCAGAGTAGTTTTAGAATGTTATTTATAAATTAAGAAAATTAGTATGTAATTTCTAAATATATAAATAAATATTCTTGAGTATTCTAATTTCATTTACACTGGATGTTACCCGAAAATATAAGGTGGATAATAAAATGACAAGTATCAGAAAATCACGGTACTGAGTGAAGAAAGGTGGTTCCTTCATAAATAAGTAGATTGATAAATTACCATACTTCCATTTACGGTGATTATGAAAATTGAGCAATTTCGCTCGAATTATAAAACTTATTCGAACAAAGAGCATACTCCAGACATATCCAGATATATAGCAGACCTAATCCGACAGGATCACTGCACTGGAATTCGGGAAGGGGATATTCCACACTCTGAACACTGTCTAGTAATTATCTTTCATTAATTATGAAGAATTCATGTATTTTTTCATATGTGATGTTAAATAAATAAAATTAACGAGTATTATTTTTTATAAATTAATGGGATTTACATACAAGTTTCGCAACCATTTTTATAATTTCAATGGATGCGAAACTTGTATGTAAATCTCATTGATTTATAAAAAAGATTACTCATTAATTTGATTTATTTACCCTAACCTATGCTGCACGAGTTTGTCTGAATTCCTAGATTCTTCAATTATCTGAAAAAAAATGATGAAGGTAGTAAAATAAATTTAGATCATCGAATATTTTAATGTATTATTATTACCATTTCTTTCAAATTCTGAAAGTATTAGCACCCTACGTGCAGAATTCACGAATCTTATACCAAACCTTTACTCTGAACTGGTAATTCGTTGATGGACTCCACTTAGAAAATTGACGAACTCTTATATATAAATATAAATATATATATATGTATATATATATATATATATATATATATATATATATATATATATATATAATATACATACATATATATAAATATATATATATTTATATATATATATATATATATATATATATATATATATATAATATATATATATATATATATATATATATATATATATATATATATATATATATATATATAATATATATATATTTATATATATATATATATATATATATATATATATATATATATATATATATATATATATATATATATATATATATATATCAAAGTACAGCTTATCCATTTTAATGACGTCAATAGTAACCTTGTGCTGATTCATCGCTGCTAGCCTATATAAGCCCTCACTAACATAGAACCATAAGATTAATTAAGTAACTTCCATCTTGTAAACTTCACATCGAATAAATTGTTTTTTTTTAAAAGTAATTCTTAGTGTTGAAAACCAAAATTGGCGACGAGGATGGGATTGTTGCATTAAACCCTTCCGAATAAAATAAGTTCAACAAACAAGATAAATCTTCCGAATCTTGTAAGAAGATTAATCAATGCGTTAACTTAAAAAGTAAGAAGAAAAGTTAAAGTGAATTTTAATTCTTGAGCACAATCCGAACTACAACACAAGCTCAGTTTTATCTCATAGTGATTGCGAATTTGGTAGTACCAGTCCCGAGTTCTACTGACCAGACAAGAATTCAAACAGGGTGCAAAGCAAGGGTAGCGCCGACGACTCCACCTTGGAAGAAACAATCAATGTAAGTTGCAAGTGTTAATTATCTTCCTGTTTTTCCTACGGTTTCCAGACCCAAAACCTAGACTCCCTATAGCTTACCGTTATAGTAGGTCACTTTATATTAAGTCAAGGGTTAAAAATATAATAAATATTTTCCCAACGAAATTTTTCATAAAATTGAAAATTTTACAATATTGATTCCCTAATAGAATCAATCGAAAATTTGAATTTAGATTCTCAACGACGAACTAAATCAAATAAAATAATTAATATGGCAGAGCACCATAATTTAATGTTAGCTCGTGAATTTGGAGCATTGTTACCGAAATTTTCCGGTATACAAGCCGAGTTAAATTCATTTTTAAGTGCTTGCGAAGAATATATTGCACAACTCTCAGCGACGGAAGCAATCGTAAAGACGTATTGCGTTGCTGTAATTAAAAGCAAATTAATAGATAAAGCGAACGCGGAATATCGTTCCTCTAACGTACCAAATACATGGCACGCGTTTAGACATTTTTTATTACAGAAATTTGGAGATCATGCGAATTTAGATGTATTAAAGAATAAATTACAATTCTCACGCAGAAAACCAAATCAAAATATTTTAGATTTCATTGAAGAAATCAAAACTTAATTAGAATTAATTACAGAATAGATGCGGAACCTACATTAGATGCTGCATTAAAATTATTACACAAGCAATTAGTCTCGGACTTAGCCAAAAATGTTTTAATTAGTAATGTTGCAATAGAATTGCAAACCTCCTTACTGACGACACCGAATATCACATTCGATTTAGCTATTACAATGGTCGAAAATTATGTTTCCCAAAAATCCCAGTTAGATTTAATGCGAACTTGGAAGCATACGAGTGATAGCCAACAAAAGGTATTTCCTTCTCGACCAATTAATGTACAACCTAAAATAATTACGCAAAGACAATTTCCCACTAACAGGCAAGTTTTCGGAAATAATCGGTCAGAAATATTAAAAACAAATGTTTTTAAACCTAATAGTAATTATATACCGAAATATAGACCATCCCCTATGTCTACGACTACTGCTAACCCGATAGCACAACAAAGGCAAGTGCAAAATAATAATCAAATACCCAACAGAGCGCCATATAATAGAAATGCGCAAGGATATAATTTCCATAATACAAGACAAATAACTCCTAATTATATATCGGAAGAAATTACTAATTTCGATATAGAGAATAACGATGAAAATCAATTCGAAGAAAATACTGATTTCAATCACGAAAATAATTCAGATGTTATTGAAGAAATTGAGGAAGTAGATCAGGAAAATTTTCAGATAACTGCCTCAGAAATTCCATCGACTTAAATTACAAGATACAGATTTAATTACACCACATGGACATGATGTGAGTCACGAAAAAGTTTCGTTCCCTCTTGATTCTTTTGGATTAAATAAAGAGTACCCCTTTGTACTGTAAAAATTTCATACACAATACGAAGGAATAGTTGGTTTTGAATTTCTACAACAAAATAATTTTAAAATTGACTTACAAAATAATTTATTAATTGGAGAAAAATGTAGAATTCATATTCATTTCCAAAAAGTAATTCCAAGACGACATTCTTATCCTGTAGATTTGAAACACTTACCAACAAAAATACAGAATCAACTAATTAAAATTTTCAATAATACAGAAAATGCTTTTCAATTACCAGGACAACCACTTAATTTTACATCAAAAATTAAACATAATATTAGAACGAAAGATGAAATTCCCATTCATGCCAAAATTTATAGATATCCCGAGAAACATCGCGAAGAAATCCAAAATCAAATAAAGGATTTATTAGATAAAAATATTATTCGACCTAGCATTTCACCCTGGTCATTTCCAGTAGTCATGGCCAAGAAAAAACAAGACCAATCTGGTAAAGAAAAATGGCGTATGGCCATTGATTACAGACAATTAAATGAAAAAACTATCGATGATAAATACCCGATCCCCCAGATAGATGCCATTTTAGATAAGCTAAAAGGAGCTAAATACTTTTCAGCTTTGGACTTAGCATCAGGTTTTCACCAAATTCAGTTAGATGAACAAAGTATAGAAAAATCTGCTTTTACTGTTGACAATGAGTTCCTCAGGATGCTATTTGGGTTAAAATGCGCCCCAAATACGTTTCAACGCTTAATGAATAACATTTTGCAAAATTTTATAGGAAAAAATTGTTATGTCTATATGGACGATATAATAATATTCTCAAAATCTATAGAATCCCATTTAGCGGATATATATAATATTTAAGAGACACTACAAAAAGAGAATCTGAAAATACAGCTAGATAAATCTAGTTTTTTCAAATCAGAAATAGAATTTTTAGGACATGTTATTACTCCAGAAGGTGTCAAACCTAACCCGAAAAAGATCGAAATAATCGGAAAATTCCCATTACCACAAACTTACAAGGAAATAAAATCTTATTTAGGAATGTTAAGTTATTATCGTAAGTTCATTCCAAATTCTGCTTAATTCACAAAACCTATGACAAAATATCTTAAGAAAGATGCCAAAATAGTACCACGGATTTAGAGTATAAAGAAGCATTTCTAACTTCGAAAAATGTATTGATGAATCACCCAATTTTAATTTATCCTGATTTCTCCAAAACTTTCTATATAACTACGGATGCGTCAAATTACGCTATTGGAGCAATTTTATCACAAGGTACTGTGCCTAGCTCAGATTTACCTATAGCTTACGCAAGTAAAACATTAACAGATCCCGAAACAAAATATTCAACAATTGAGAAAGAATTACTAGCCATAGTATGGGCAACAAAACATTTCAGACCATATTTATATGGTACAAAATTCATTATTTTTACGGATCATAAACCTTTGGTTTGGTTGAATTCATTGAAAGAGCCTAATTCCCGACTCATGCGATGGAAATTAAAACTCGAAGAATTTAATTACGAGATCAAATTCAAACCAGGCACGAGAAATAACGCAGATTATTTGTCCCGTTTAAAAATAGATAGAGATAAAGCCTCATCTTCGAAGGACAGCAATAAACAAAAGGAAGCACTTAAGATAAGCGCATTGAACGAGTCAAGCGAAATTAATATGTTAGATGATGAAATAGATTCTTTGTTTCCGAATATAGATATGGACGAGATAGATATGGATATAACTGCTGAAGAATTAGACGAAATCATCAAAGACCTTGAGAACGACGACGAAACAATACATAGTAGCTTCGAAAATCCAATTATAGACTTGCCATATACGGAGCGACCTTTAAATCATTATAGAAATCAGATAATATTTGTAAAAACCTCAAATGTTTATGTCGTACAAAAATCGAAATTATTCAAAAATCGTAATAGAATTCGATAAATGAGGAAAATGATTTTACAAAATTTAATAAAGAATATTTAATACACGGAAAATCATATTGTTTATTTTTTAAGCATAAAAATTTCGTTCATACGAATTCTGCAAAATAATTTCAAGGCTAAATCATTCGAATTAAAAATCTCAAATGTTTTTCTAGAAGATATAGAACAAGAAAGTGATCAAATAGAAAAAATAGAACTTTATCACACATCAAAATCTGGACATCGCGGAATTAAAGAAAACACTCAAGTTTTAAAAAGAAAATTTTATTGGCCTCAATTGGACACAGCTGTTCAAAAATATATAAATGCCTGCGAAATATGTCAGAAAATTAAATACGAACGCACACCTACTAAATTGATATTCAAGAGCACACCAGTGGGCTCAAAACCCTTTTCTCATTTGTACGTAGATACTTTCAAAGTTGATAATACTACTTGTTTAACAATTATTGATTCATTTTCAAAATTTACACAATGTTACCCTTTGCTGCATAAAACAGCTAACGAAGTAACGAATAAATTAATTCTTTTCATGAGTAATAATGGAGTACCTAATTCAAAAATAAAACAATACAAGATTTTTGTGATACTCACAAAATAATATTACATTATATAACTAACTTAAATCCCAACTCAAATTCTCCAGTCGAGAGATTTCATTCTACGTTAATCGAACAGTTGAGATGTCTCTCTACAGAAAAAATTCCATTAACGTCACGAATCAATAGAGCCATTATGACTTATAATAATTCTATACATTCAAATTTAGAATATACTCCAATGCAAATTATTAAAGGCGATCTAAATTATTCTATCCCTCTAGAAAAAACAACGCAAGAAATAGTATCAGACTATGTACAGACATATCGTGAAAACATGGAAGAAATATTTAAAGTAGTAAATAATGCCAAAGACAAAAACGAAGCAAATATTGAGAAGTTAAATAAGAATAGACAGGATCAAAAAGATTTACAAGAAAATGAAGATGCTTATTTAAAACAACCATTTCAATCTAAATTGAAAGAACCTTATTAGAAAATACCTATAAATATCATTAGTGATATTATAATCAAAAATCCTCAAAATAAGCATGTTTATCATAAAAATAGAATAAAACAAAGAAAACACTAATTAGTTTTCATAATTTTCAGATGACCCCTGTATCCTTCATCCTTTTATTTATATTGGTTAAAGTTTATACATTTTGTTACCTATACATTTAGGCAAAATTTATGTAGCCGATCATGCTAAATATTTACTGTTTCATTATGATGTATCGGGAATACCCGAATTAATTAGAATCCAAAAAGAAATAATTAAAGAAAGCATAAACACGACGTATACTGTTCCTGTGTACCAATATCTGGTTATGGCTAATTCTTCGGTCAATAGAAATGAGCAAACTTTTAATAATATAATCACACAGAAAATACGTTCGCGAAAAGGATTATTGAATATTGGAGGATCCACTTTTAAATTTTTATTTGGTACTTTAGACGCGGACGATGAAATAATATATCAAAAATATTTTGAAGCAATTAAAAAGAATGAGAACATTTTGAAAGCTAATCAGCAGAAAATACTGCGAATAGTATCCGATACTCAAACGAAATATGTGAATACTATTAATTTTTTAATTAAGAAAACTGAACAGTTAAAGGTAGCTAACGATTTAAGTTTAAAACTTAATCTGATAATTCTCCATTCACACGAGATAGCAATAATATTATCAGAAATTGAAAATGCCATCAGTTTTGCACGTTTGCACCTCTTACATGAAAATATTCTACCTCTGTCGAAATTTAATGAAGTAATAAAGAAAGAAAAAATGTTACCATTCTCTCATTTAACAGACTATTATGCTGTATGCGTAACAAAAGTTTTCATTAAGGGTTTCAATATATTATTTAGCATAACCATACCAATTTTTAAGAATGATAAATATGACCTGTTTAGATTGTATAACGTAGGTACCTTTCCGAAATACCAGAATTCCTAACCTTAATTCCTATGGGTTAACATGCAACGAAGAGATTGTATGGAATACCGAGGTCATTCAACAAGTCGAAGACTTCTACATCTGTAAACAAGAATACCTGAAGAAACCCCCTGAATGTGTCCGAATGGTTCTAAAAACCTTGCAAGAACATTGTAATCGCAGTTCGGTTGAGCCTCAAGAAGATTTATTCGAAATGGAAAAATCATTTCCATTAACAATGAAATGATACAAGAAGAATGCGAAAGTGGTTCATTCTCTCGTAAAATCCCTAAATTATCTCAGATTACTTCAGAATGTATAATTACTGATGGATTCAAGAGAATACACCCCCGAGAAGTTTTCAACACCTATGCTCAGGTCTATCTTGCGCCACTGGAAGCGAATTGGACCTATACAACAAATTGGAAGAATATCCAAGAAGAAGACCAAACTGGACCTATACCAATGGGCTCCACATCCTACAACTATAAGTTTCATAACAATTGTATTTGTAATCTTTATTATTATTGTAGTGATTATAATTTTTTATAGAATTTTCTTGAAGATTCGTCACCTTAAAATTAAGGGTAACGAACTTTCTTTAAATGGGGAGGAGTTATGTAGTCAAAGTACAGCTTATCCATTTTAATGACGTCAATAGTAACCTTGTGCTGATTCATCGCTGCTAGCCTATATAAGCCCTCACTAACATAGAATCATAAGATTGATTAAGTAACTTCCATCTTGTAAACTTCACATCGAATAAATTGTTTTTTTTTAAAAGTAATTCTTAGTGTTGAAAACCAAAATTATATATATATATATATATATATATATATATATATATATATATATATATATATATATATATATATATATATATATATAAATATATATATTGTGGTGGATGTAGATCAGTAGGTCAGTGTCGAGATGAGTAAACGAAGAAAGTCACGATCGATTACTCTATAGTAACTGAGAATGTTTAGTACACCTAATATTATCGTAAACATCACGTACAGGCAAGGTCGCATATCAGCATTATGTTGTATACATAATACTATATAAATATATATAAGAACCAGAGGAAATCTCAAGTAAGCAAGTAAGACTGAGAGATAGACTCGTCACGCTGCCCGAGCGGTCAGCGCTAAGCCTATATTCAGTAATGCTATAAATAAAGACTAAAAGTAAAGTATGAACCTGTGCATCATTTAACACCCAGGACCAGGCATTACATGGCGATCCTGCTAGTTTTCTTATTGAAGCTGAAAAAAGAAAGTGAAAGTTAGTGAACAAATATGGGAAGAAGAAGAAATGATCATCGCCCATAGAAAAGCTGGTTGCTTCGCAGTAGTTCCGGAGATGACGACCCAGGCCATCACGAGGACCGTAGGAATGGGTATACTGGCTGTGAACGCAGGTAGAATGGAAGTCACTAACCGCGATGTTGCAGAAGGTTAAGGTAGGATCAACCCTTGTGTAAATGGCAGAGATATGGACGTATAAAAATGTGTAAATATAGAGTGAAATGGACATTGTTTTTAAAAATGAAGAAAAAAGAGACATTATTTTTTTTAAGAAGAGACATTAATTTTTTATTATTAGTTATTACATTAATGAATTTTTCTACATTAAGTTATGACACTGACCTGACCTAAGTATTTCATTATTGTTTTTTTTATCATTATTAATTCTAGTGTTATTTTATCATTATTAATTTTATTATTAGATTTAATGTTATTATGGGGTTCCGTCTGTCATGCAATAATCGTAAGTTAAGTTTAAGAGGGAATTTTTTTTTAATTTGAAATCATTGTGGATAAATATCATTATTTTTTTGGAAGTATTCCTATTCAAGATTATGGAAATATTATATATAGTGTGCAATTAGAGAAATGAGTAATCACGCGTTCTATTGCATTAGAATGAATATGGATTGTATGACATTGACGTTATTATTATGATAACATTGCTATTTTTATAACATGGGTAATCTGATGACACTGACCGGCATTGACTCACTAAGGAATTCCTATTTATATAAATAAAGAATTGATTTATTGAATGGATTTGGAGTCTTGCGGTCAAGTAAGATTTATGAATATATATGGCAAATATTTCGAAGCTAGAAATTTTTTTTATTATGAATATTTTGTAATTATGTATTATTTTTAGTTAAATCTTACTGAGACATTGACCTACTTCGGAAAGTTTTAATTTTTTTGATTAATTTAAATCTTGTAATCAATTTTATCGTAAATAAAATTGATGATACTAGGCATCACAAGTGGTAATTATAAAAGTCAGAGAAATTGTTAAGAAATTGTAAACGGTTGCTCACCTGATGATACGCAAGTTTGAAGTTGTCAGAAGGGACAAAAATATGAAAATTTAAATATTGTTTTTAATAAAGTTTAAACTTTGAGCCCATTATCAAATATAGGTACTGCTAAGGCTGATTATAGTTTCCAAAATAGTATGGTATAGATAATGTACAACAGGGCCGGCCTAAGGCGAAAATTGCAAGTGTGCTAGACTCAAATTTTATGCCCCTGCCGGGGGGTCTGGGATGTTCAGTACTCTTCCTAGTACTATAACCACTATTATGTCAAATAAACTAATGAAAGCTTAACTCTTCATTGTTTTTGTAAACATAAGAGAGTTGTTCTTTACAGTTTACTGAGAATAATTATTTTCCCCGCAGTAAGTTTGTGGATTTTTCCATATTGAATTATACCAACTGATAATGTGCAATTTTTTTTTTGCTAACCGAAAACTTGGGGTTTTTGAAGTCCAACGCTATTCCAACGAAAAATCTTCCACTTTTATCGGAATCTGAACCTGAGCCATCATCCAAAGATTCTAGATAATTGTATTTTCGTTCATGTAACAACCAGAGATACTATAATAATAATAATAATAATAAATAATGTTTATTTGCACAACCAAAATAACAGTTTATCATAACATCAAGAATATGAAATTAAACTTGACTCTATAGCTAGGTAAAAACTAAAATATTCAATTATATAACCACGAAAAACAGAGATTCTATAAAAAAACCAGACTCTCTGAAGTCCACCGTACTTTCAGGAGAGCTGTTATACGTCAGGAAAATTCAAAAAATATAATAACTCATTACGTTCAAATCATTCAAGCAAAGTATTCATGTTAATTCTTATTTTGTTTCTTTCAGTTTTGCTGGTAAGTACTTAGTTTTGTCCATTATACTCAAAACCTCTTCAGTTGGTAATGAAAGTAGACATATCAGAGATGTTTTCTTGAAACTTTTGAAAGTATTTTTAATTTTCAAATATAAATAGGTGTTCTATCATACTTGTATACATAGTTCCTCTAACCAATTAATTTATTCGTCCTCTCCTTTATTTTATTATTGACTTTCATGTTCAATGATAAAAACTCAGTGTAAATTTCAACTTGATGTAGGTAGGTTATCTACTTTTTGGATTGATTGGGCCGATACTTGGTGTAAATTAATAAACATATTAAAACAATGGTTGAAAATAACAACACATAAATGTGTAAATTGTTATTTTTAACCATTGTTTTAATAAGGTTATCTACTGTTGAACAGAGATAATATTGTCCTCAATTGAAACTCAATGAACCACTGGAAAATAAGTCCAAAAAACACAAATTGCGAAGCTAAACGTTCGAAAACTCAAAATGAAATGAACGCAAATACCATTAGAAACAATGTAAACAATCCGTTAATGGCCCATGCTCTAGTATCGATATTAGCCGTTCCGGCGCTACTATCTTAATTTCGCCAATTGGCTAGAAAAGCAAAGCCGCGGGAGGGGGAGGGAGGCAGGAAGATGAGTCACAACACTTTCCGCGTCCCGCCTCGAGACGACTGTTCTACTGACCTTGGACCTTGGTCAAGGGCATCAGACTTACTGTATTTCAGAACTCATTGGGGTAGCCGGATAGATCTTCGGTTTTACATTGAATTTTAACTGTAATAGTTTTAAGACAAAATTCCTTCTGTAGTCGGCTACAAATCATTGGAAGCTTGGTATTTTTAGCTGTGTGAATTAATTTTTCCATCCACAAACTGGCAACTACGCTGGGCGAGGGGTGTAGAGGGGAGTGTACAGCTGTTTAGTGTCCAAGCTTCCAATGATATGCCGGCGAGTATAGTTCAAATATTTCTGCCCAATATTTAAATCAGTTTCTAAGAATTTTCCAAATTTTTTTTTTTTTTTACAAAAATCAATTTAATGCCCCTCCAAAAGGCTTGAGTGTGCGGCTGCATACTTCGCACACCCCGTAGGCCGGCCCTGATGTACAATTATTTAATGGTTAAAAGGAGAGAGCAATTTTATTAATGAGAATGCGTATAGGGACGCTCAGGGGATGGATTATGCCCCCTGCTAATGAATTATGTTTTCATAAATAATGAATTTTTACTGTAATTACGAGATGGAATCGTTGGTAAAATAAGATGAAACATATATTTTTTTGTATGCTATATATAGATAGCGACCACTTCTTAGTTAAGATGGATATGGTAATGAGAAATGAAGAAATAAATATATAGATGAGTATATATAAATTTTTATGGAGGAATAGTGTTGCGACGATCTACAGCTATCCATTAGCTATGTTATTTAGAATTTTGGAAGCTGCCAAGAATAAATCATACACAGTATGTACTAATGTTGCAACACTCTACAGAATCTAAATATTCGATCGGCATTGACGCGAGACGAAATGTTGAGAATTTTAGAAGCTATCTGTAGAGAAGAATGGAATTAAAAGCTCTCAATTATTAGGAAGGCAAGGGAATATAATCAGTTTTAGGGACCTTAGTTATTATTATTGTGGATATATATATTTATATTGAGGTATGGTTGGTATTGTGGTTACATATAGATGGGTTATATTAATTGATAAATGAGATAACTGAAAGAGTCCACAAATTAAAGTAAAAAGTAATTTATATAGAGTACTATGGCTGAAATGAAATAATTATTAATATATCAAAAATATGGCGTATCATCACGAGAGTATAGGGACATGATATAGAGATTGTACGTAAAAGGAATTGCTTTAAAAATTGTTATTGTAATTATAGCTACTTCCAGCACACCTCCAGGAATGGATATGGTAATTAAACCATGCATAGGAAATTGAAAGAAAAATTTTAAATTATCATACATTTAAACGAGACAGAATTTTCTCGAGTAAACCTCAATAAAATTCTTTCAATTAGCCCCAGAGGTGTGGTGGATGTAGATCAGTAGGTCAGTGTCGAGATGAGTAAACGAAGAAAGTCACGATCGATTACTCTATAGTAACTGAGAATGTTTAGTACACCTAATATTATCGTAAACATCACGTACAGGCAAGGTCGCATATCAGCATTATGTTGTATACATAATACTATATGAATATATATAAGAACCAGAGGAAATCTCAAGTAAGCAAGTAAGACTGAGAGATAGACTCGTCACGCTGCCCGAGCGGTCAGCGCTAAGCCTATATTCAGTAATGCTATAAATAAAGACTAAAAGTAAAGTATGAACCTGTGCATCATTTAACACCCAGGACCAGGCATTACAATATATATATATATATATATATATATATATATATATATATATATATATATATATATATATATATATATATATATATATATATATATATATATATATATATATATAAATATATATATATAATCTCTTGATAATTATTAGCAATAACAGGCTTGTTGAATTTGATATTTTAGATTTTGAAATTAGGTATAAAATCAATAGAATAATTCATAAAAAGTTTTGCAAACAAAAACAGAAATTAGAAAATCTTATAAACCAGAAACCAATAATTATCAAAACGAAAGAACAATCCAAATTCACAGACCATAAGTTTTTTGATCGTTTCATTAATTTATCAAATACGAATTTTTCGGTTGAGGAATTACATTTGTTACAGAAAGGTTTTAAACATTATATTCAGACTGCTCATTCCATTCCCAAATGTGAATTATTAGGAGTAGAATCCGAACTAATTCTCAGAAACGCAAGTTCTGCATTAAAACATCAAGCAGCTAATATTATAGAGAAACAATCTCTAGGTTTTAAATATAATCATTCAGAAACTGCCATTATAAAATCAATAAAAAATAAATCGGAATTAAATAGAACTATATTTACAAAAGCTGATAAAGGTAATACGGTAGTAGCGTTAAATGAAGAAACCTATTTATCCAAAACTAAAGAATTCTTAAACTCTGGTAATTATACAATTTTAAATGAAGATCCAACAATGAAATTTTCGAAAATTATCAAAATTGCAATTAATGAATCAAAGTCAATAATTAGTGATGGTGATATAAGAAAGTTAGTCATAACTAATCCACAAGCGCCTCAGCAGGGCCGGCCTAAGGGGTGTGCGAAGTATGCAGCCGCACACTCAAGCCTTTTGGGGGGGCATTAAATTGACCAATTTGTGAAAAAATTATAAATTATATATATATATATATATATATATATATATATATATATATATATATATATATATATATATATATATATATATATATATATATATATATATATCTATATATATGTATATGTGTGTATGTTCGTATGTATTTTAGCGTTGTTCACACTATAACAGGAGCAATTTTAAAGCAATAGGGTTGACAGTATGTAAAAAGGTAGTTTCGCATAATATCTTGGATGGGATTGTTTTGGTTCTAATTGGTTGGGAGGTTGACCCCCCTGGGGGGAAAATAAATCTTATTTACACGATAAAGGTCGCAATTTTGTAGCAATAGGGTTGAAAGTTTGTATCTAGGTAGTTTTGTATGATATCTTGAACGGGATTGGTTTTGGTTCGAATTGGTTAGAGAGTTGAACCCCTGGGGGAAGAAATGAATCTTGTTTACATGATAGAGGGCGTAATTTTGGAGCAATAGGATTGAAAGTTTATGAGTAGGTAGTTTCGTATGATATATTGAATGGAATAGGTTTTAATGCGAATTGGTTGTGGGGTTGACACCCCAGGGAAATAAATCTTGTTTACACGATAGAAGGCGCAATTTTGGTACCATAGGTTTGTAGGTAGGTAGTTTCGTACGATATCTTGAATGCTATTTATTTCTATATAAATTGGTTGGAGGGTTGACCCCCCGGAGGAGGAAATAAATCTTGTTCACACGATAAAGGGCGCAATTTTATAGAAATAGAGTACGTAGTTTCGTATACCTTGGATGTGATTGGTTTTGGTACGAATTGGGTTGATCCCCCGGGGAGGAAATAAATATTGTTTACACATTAGAGGGCGCATTTTTTTAAAATTTGGAAATATATTTTTTAAACTGGATACGTTATGAAAGCCTGCTCTTCTAATGCAGCTCGCTGTGATAGAGTTTTTTTTTTGTTTCTATGAAGCGTACACACCATATATGAAAGCATTCATCCATCGCTCATTTGTGAAGTTAGTGGTGATTTCATATTACATTTCCAATATAAAAGATATGAGTTACATAGTAATATGAAAGTATTGAACAAGCTCGTCTCCATTTTTTGGATAATTAGTTTTATTTTACTTTATTCAATTTTTTTATGTGTCGATTCAATAATTATTTTTTCTTCACATTATTTTCCTTATCTTCATATTTCATTAACATTCAATATGGTTTTTGTTTTAGTTTTGAAATTTGTTCCATCATGTTTTACAATTATTCCAATAAACAGTCGTCTTTGTTTTTTGTACTTCCTTTGTTTCTTAAATTCAATTTTTATGTCTCTGAAAATTATGGTACCTACCTCAACTTCTTCCGAATTTCTACTGACATTCGCATTCACAAATTTTTCGGTTATATTCTCTTATTTTCACTAGTGTACCTACGTTAGTTCTTGTTTGTTTATTAGTAGTTTTTCACTTTGCAATCCTGCTTATTAAAATGGGCGCGATTAGCAAAGTTCGACCTGGGACCAAGATAGTTTCATGACTATATGATGGTTGGCACCAAAAATTCAATTTCATACAATTTCATACAATTTCGCCACGACATTCGTGGCTTTATCAAAACTTTAAAGAAAAAAAGTTTCGATAAAGCCACGAATGTCGTGGCGAAACGTCAACTTTTCAATAAAATCGAGTTTTTTAAGATTCAACAAGCCTGTTATTGCTTACAATTATCAAGAGATTATATATATCTATAAATATATATATATATATATATATATATATATATATATATATATATATATATATATATATATATATCCATTAGCTAGGTATTTATTCTTAGAGTAATTGCAGTATAAGCATAAAAATCATTGCAACGTTACCTAGAGTTAAGCTTTCATTAGTTTATTTGACATAATAGTGGTTATAGTACAAGGAAGAGTACTGAACATATCAATAAAGAATCAAATTGTCATACATAAATTTAATGTTCTACAAGGCGCAAAAGTGCACAAAACCTGTGTTTTTGGACCTTAAATTTCAAAAAATGCCACTCCCCCCAGACCCCCAGACAGGCAGGGGCATAAAATTTGAGTCTAGCACACTTGCAATTTTCGCCTTAGGCCGGCCCTGCGCCTCAGTTATATTCTTTAATTAAATTACACAAAAATGGTTATCCCATCAGACCAGTAGTTTCATATATAACAGCTCCAGCCGTTAAATTATCAAAATTTTTGATTGACGTAATTAAGAAATATACGAAATTTGAACCCAAGTACGCCATTAAAAATTCAAACGAGTTGATCAAAAACATTCAAAATATTGTATTACCTCACAATTCAAAATTATTTTCTTTAGATGTGAACAATCTGTTTCCTAGCACTCCGCCTAATGAAACTGTAAATTTAATCAAAAATTTTCTTATTTCTAATAATGTTCATCCACTTATACAGTCAGATATTACTCATTTACTGGAAATTTGTTTAGAACAAAATTATTTCAGTTTCAACAACGTGTGTTATAGTAATGAGGAAGGTTTGATTATGGGAAATCCGTTAAGCCATCTGTTATCAGAAATCTTTATGGATAATTTAGAGAAAACTATTATGAACCACTTCAGCAGTAAATACTTTCTTTATTGGTATAGATACGTTGATGACGTCATTGTTTGCTACACTGGTACAGATAGACAATTGGATAATTTCATTATTTATATTAATTCCATACACCCTCGTATTAAATTTTCTCTAGAAACTGAAATGAATAATTCTATTAATTACTTAGATTTAACCATCACCAGAAAAAGCAACAAACACGAATTTTCAATTTTTCATAAACCATCTCATACAGATATTACAATTCATAACACATCACTACATCCTTTTTCACATAAATTAGCGGCTTATCATAGTATGATTTATAGACTTTTCAAAATTCCGTTGTCCGAAGCTAATTTTCGGAAGGAATTGCATATAATTAAACAAATGGCAGTAAATAATGGTTATTCACCTAATATGATTGACAGCCTCATTCAGAGGAAAAAATACAAAATGGCAATTTCAGAAATTTACCCACTTATATCCGAAAAAAGTAGAGTATTTAGCAGTTTAACATACTTGGGCAAAACTTCCGAAAACCTGAAATTGTTTTTTCAAAAACAAAATTTCAAAATTTCATATAAAACCAATAATAGCATTGGAAAATTGATTAAAAACAACAAATACAAAATTCATAGAGATGAACGTACTGGTGTTTATAAACTCGACTGTAACGATTGTGAAAAATTCTATATAGGACGTACAATTAGAAATTTCAAAACTCGAATACACGAACACCAACGTAGCTATATTAAGCAGAAAACTGATTCTAATTATGCGTGTCATCTTATTCAAGAAAACCATACCTTTAATCACAATTATAATATATTACAATTTGAAAATAGTCTCCATAAAACCAACTGTTGGGAATCCCTATACATAAATAAACATAAAAATTCCGGAAATTTAGTTAACGACCAGATTGAAGTAAACCCTTCTCCTCTCCTTAATCTGTTCAATGTAGGTACCTACTAATAGCTCAGAATGAATTGCTTATTGTTATTTAGTTTCTCTAAGTACCCCTCTGTTATATTCAATTTTCGTATAAATAGATTGTTTTGTAATGCCATAGTTTAGTACGAGATGAAGTCAATGTTATGACGAAACGCGTTTACTCAATAGATTTTTATTTTAACCTGTGAAAAGTTAGTTTTTTATTTCTTTATAAAGTTTTTCTATCTATATCTTTTGTGATAGTCGTGACTGGATTATGCCGATAACAAGTGGCACTTTACTCCTGAGTGTGGGCTGGTTTTTTAATTTTTTTTCGGAAATGCCGCTGGTACAGAATCTGCAATTATACATTTTATCAGCACAAAATAAGCTCTATCTTTTGCAATAGATGCGGCTGGATTCTGCTGATAACAAGTGGCACCTTACTCGTGAGCGTGAGCAGGGGGAAAGACAACATTCCAGACTCTGAACACTGTCTAATAATTATCTTTCATTATATATGAAAAATTCATGTATTTTTTCATATGTGATATTAAATTAATAAAAATAACGAGTAATCTTTTTTATAAATCAATGAGATTTACATACAAGTTTCGCAACCATTTTTATAATTTCAATGGTTGCGAAACTTGTATGTAAATCTCATTGATTTATAAAAAAGATTACTTAATAATTTTATTTATTTACCCCAACCCATGCTGTACGAGTTCGTCTGAATTCCTAGATTCTTCAATTATCTGGAAAAAAAAATTATGTAGGTAGTAAAATAATTTTAGATCATCGAAACATTGTATGTATTATTATTACCTTTTCTTTTAATTTATGAAAGTATTAGCACCCTACGTGCAGAATTCACGAATCTTATACCAAACCTTCACTGAGAACTTGTAATTCGTTGGAGTCCTCTATTCGCTAAGAAAATTGACAAACTCTTATTTATATATATATATATATATATATATATATATATATATATATATATATATATATATATATATTTATATATATATATTTATCTATATATATATTCATATATATATTTATATATATATATATATATATATATTATATATATATATATAATATATATATATATATATATATATATATATTATACATATATATATATATATATATATATATATATATATAATATATATATATATATATATATATATATATATATTATATATATATATATATATTAATTTATATATATATATATATATATATATATAATTATTCGAATTTTATTAAAAAGTTGACTTTTTAATGAAATCGAGTTTTTTGATATTCAACAAGCCTGTTATTGCTAATAATTATCAAGAGATTATATATATATATATATATATTTATATATATTTATATATATATATAATCTCTTGATAATTATTAGCAATAACAGGCTTGTTGAATATCAAAAAACTCGAAAAGTCAACTTTTTAATAAAATTCGAATAATTATATATATAAATATATATATATAAATATATATTAATATAAATATATAAATATATATATATAAATATATAAATATATATATATATATATAAATATATATATAAATATATATATATATATATATATATATATATATATATATATATATATATATATATATATATATATATATATAATATATATATATATATATATATATATTATATATATATATATATATATATATATATATATATATATATATATATATATAATATATATATATATATATATATATATATATATATATATATATATATATATATATATATATATATATATATATTATATATATATATATATAATATATAAATATATATATATATATATATATATATATATATATATATATATATATATATATATATATATATATATATATATATAAATAAGAGTTTGTCAATTTTCTTAGCGAATAGAGGATTCCAACGAATTACAAGTTCTCAGTGAAGGTTTGGTATAAGATTCGTGAATTCTGCACGTAGGGTGCTAATACTTTCATAAATTAAAAGAAAAGGTAATAATAATACATACAATGTTTCGATGATCTAAAATTATTTTACTACCTACATAATTTTTTTTTCCAGATAATTGAAGAATCTAGGAATTCAGACGAACTCGTACAGCATGGGTTGGGGTAAATAAATAAAATTATTTAGTAATCTTTTTTATAAATCAATGAGATTTACATACAAGTTTCGCAACCATTGAAATTATAAAAATGGTTGCGAAACTTGTATGTAAATCTCATTGATTTATAAAAAAGATTACTCGTTATTTTTATTAATTTAATATCACATATGAAAAAATACATGAATTTTTCATATATAATGAAAGATAATTATTAGACAGTGTTCAGAGTCTGGAATGTCCTCTTTCCCCCTGCTCACGCTCACGAGTAAGGTGCCACTTGTTATCAGCAGAATCCAGCCGCATCTATTGCAAAAGATAGAGCTTATTTTGTGCTGATAAAATGTATAATTGCAGATTCTGTACCAGCGGCATTTCCGAAAAAAAATTAAAAAACCAGCCCACACTCAGGAGTAAAGTGCCACTTGTTATCGGCATAATCCAGTCACGACTATCACAAAAGATATAGATAGAAAAACTTTATAAAGAAATAAAAAACTAACTTTTCACAGGTTAAAATAAAAATCTATTGAGTAAACGCGTTTCGTCATAACATTGACTTCATCTCGTACTAAACTATGGCATTACAAAACAATCTATTTATACGAAAATTGAATATAACAGAGGGGTACTTAGAGAAACTAAATAACAATAAGCAATTCATTCTGAGCTATTTGTAGGTACCTACATTGAACAGATTAAGGAGAGGAGAAGGGTTTACTTCAATCTGGTCGTTAACTAAATTTCCGGAATTTTTATGTTTATTTATGTATAGGGATTCCCAACAGTTGGTTTTATGGAGACTATTTTCAAATTGTAATATATTATAATTATGATTAAAGGTATGGTTTCCTTGAATAAGATGACACGCATAATTAGAATCAGTTTTCTGCTTAATATAGCTACGTTGGTGTTCGTGTATTCGAGTTTCGAAATTTCTAATTGTACGTCCTATATAGAATTTTTCACAATCGTTACAGTCGAGTTTATAAACACCAGTACGTTCATCTCTATGAATTTTTGATTTGTTGTTTTTAATCAATTTTCCAATGCTATTATTGGTTTTATATGAAATTTTGAAATTTTGTTTTTGAAAAAACAATTTCAGGTTTTCGGAAGTTTTGCCCAAGTATGTTAAACTGCTAAATACTCTACTTTTTTCGGATATAAGTGGGTAAATTTCTGAAATTGCCATTTTGTATTTTTTCCTCTGAATGAGGCTGTCAATCATATTAGGTGAATAACCATTATTTACTGCCATTTGTTTAATTATATGCAATTCCTTCCGAAAATTAGCTTCGGACAACGGAATTTTGAAAAGTCTATAAATCATACTATGATAAGCCGCTAATTTATGTGAAAAAGGGTGTAGTGATGTGTTATGAATTGTAATATCTGTATGAGATGGTTTATGAAAAATTGAAAATTCGTGTTTGTTGCTTTTTCTGGTGATGGTTGAATCTAAGTAATTAATAGAATTATTCATTTCAGTTTCTAGAGAAAATTTAATACGAGGGTGTATGGAATTAATATAAGTAATGAAATTATCCAATTGTCTATCTGTACCAGTGTAGCAAACAATGACGTCATCAACGTATCTATACCAATAAAGAAAGTATTTACTGCTGAAGTGGTTCATAATAGTTTTCTCTAAATTATCCATAAAGATTTCTGATAACAGAGGGCTTAACGGATTTCCCATAATCAAACCTTCCTCATTACTATAACACACGTTGTTGAAACTGAAATAATTTTGTTCTAAACAAATTTCCAGTAAATGAGTAATATCTGACTGTATAAGTGGATGAACATTATTAGAAATAAGAAAATTTTTGATTAAATTTACAGTTTCATTAGGTGGAGTGCTAGGAAACAGATTGTTCACATCTAAAGAAAATAATTTTGAATTGTGAGGTAATACAACATTTTGAATGTTTTTGATCAACTCGTTTGAATTTTTAATGGCGTACTTGGGTTCAAATTTCATATATTTCTTAATTACGTCAATCAAAAATTTTGATAATTTAACGGCTGGAGCTGTTATATATGAAACTACTGGTCTGATGGGATAACCATTTTTGTGTAATTTAATTAAAGAATATAACTGAGGCGCTTGTGGATTAGTTATGACTAACTTTCTTATATCACCATCACTAATTATTGACTTTGATTCATTAATTGCAATTTTGATAATTTTCGAAAATTTCATTGTTGGATCTTTATTTAAAATTGTATAATTACCAGAGTTTAAGAATTCTTTAGTTTTGGATAAATAGGTTTCTTCATTTAACGCTACTACCGTATTACCTTTATCAGCTTTTGTAAATATAGTTCTATTTAATTCCGATTTATTTTTTATTGATTTTATAATGGCAGTTTCTGAATGATTATATTTAAAACCTAGAGATTGTTTCTCTATAATATTAGCTGCTTGATGTTTTAATGCAGAACTTGCGTTTTTGAGAATTAGTTCGGATTCTACTCCTAATAATTCACATTTGGGAATGGAATGAGCAGTCTGAATATCATGTTTAAAACCTTCCTGTAACAAATGTAATTCCTCAACTGAAAAATTCGTATTTGATAAATTAATGAAACGATCAAAAAACTTATGGTCTGTGAATTTGGATTGTTCTTTCGTTTTGATAATTATTGGTTTCTGGTTTATAAGATTTTCTAATTTCTGTTTTTGTTTGCAAAACTTTTTATGAATTATTCTATTGATTTTATACCTAATTTCAAAATCTAAAATATCAAATTCAACAGGGTGTAGACTATATAATAACTCTGAATGAATTACCTTAACAAAGACATATGAAGTATTCCGTTTTCTGTAAAGTTGTTTCATTTCTTCTTTGATCCATTTCTTCTGCCTTGGATTATTGCTTTAGCGGCTGGAATACTGTTGTTGTTGGTTTTCAATTTCATATATTTAGGAAACACTTGATTTTTTAAACACTTGTTGAAAAACCACATGTTCTGCGAATTGAGTGCACTTTTTAGTAATAACTTGAAATACCACTTTGCCAAAAAGCCATTATCAGCTTTCTTCAAACATTGAATGGAATTGGCATTTACTTGGTGAAAGTTCATATTCATAACTTTATAAAGAAATAAAAAACTAACTTTTCACAGGTTAAAATAAAAATCTATTGAGTAAACGCGTTTCGTCATAACATTGACTTCATCTCGTATGGCATTACAAAACAATCTATTTATACGAAAATTGAATATAACAGAGGGGTACTTAGAGAAACTAAATAACAATAAGCAATTCATTCTGAGCTATTAGTAGGTACCTACATTGAACAGATTAAGGAGAGGAGAAGGGTTTACTTTAATCTGGTCGTTAACTAAATTTCCGGAATTTTTATATTTATTTATGTATAGGGATTCCCAACAGTTGGTTTTATGGAGACTATTTTCAAATTGTAATATATTATAATTGTGATTAAAGGTATGGTTTTCTTGAATAAGATGACACGCATAATTAGAATCAGTTTTCTGCTTAATATAGCTACGTTGGTGTTCGTGTATTCGAGTTTTGAAATTTCTAATTGTACGTCCTATATAAAATGTTTCACAATCGTTACAGTCGAGTTTATAAACACCAGTACGTTCATCTCTATGAATTTTTGATTTGTTGTTTTTAATCAATTTTCCAATGCTATTATTGGTTTTATATGAAATTTTGAAATTTTGTTTTTGAAAAAACAATTTCAGGTTTTCGGAAGTTTTGCCCAAGTATGTTAAAAAAAAAAAAAAAAATTTTCTTATTTCTAATAATCTTCATCCACTTATACAGTCAGATATTAGTCATTTACTGGAAATTTGTTTAGAACAAAATTATTTCAGTTTCAACAACGTGTGTTATAGTAATGAGGAAGGTTTGATTATGGGAAATCCGTTAAGCCCTCTGTTATCAGAAATCTTTATGGATAATTTAGAGAAAACTATATACGTTGATGACGTCATTGTTTGCTACACTGGTACAGATAGACAATTGGATAATTTCATTACTTAGATTAATTCCATACACCCTCGTATTAAATTTCTCTAGGAACTGAAATGAATAATTCTATCAATTACTTAGATTTAACCATCACCAGAAAAAGCAACAAACACGAATTTTCAATTTTTCATAAACCATCTCATACAGATATTACAATTCATAACACATCACTACACCCTTTTTCACATAAATTAGCGGCTTATCATAGTATGATTCATAGACTTTTCAAAATTCCGTTGTCCGAAGCTAATTTTCGGAAGGAATTGCATATAATTAAACAAATGGCAGTAAATAATGGTTATTCACCTAATATGATTGACAGCCTCATTCAGAGGAAAAAATACAAAATGGCAATTTCAGAAATTTACCCACTTATATCCGAAAAAAGTAGAGTATTTAGCAGTTCAACATACTTGGGCAAAACTTCCGAAAACCTGAAATTGTTTTTTCAAAAACAAAATTTCAAAATTTCATATGAAACCAATAATAGCATTGGAAAATTGATTAAAAACAACTAATCAAAAATTCATAGAGACGAACGTACTGGTGTTTATAAACTCGACTGTAACGATTGTGAAAAATTCTATATAGGACGTACAATTAGAAATTTCAAAACTCGAATACACGAACACCAACGTAGCTATATTAAGCAGAAAACTGATTCTAATTATGCGTGTCATCTTATTCAAGAAAACCATACCTTTAATCACAATTATAATATATTACAATTTGAAAATAGTCTCCATAAAACCAACTGTTGGGAATCCCTATACATAAATAAATATAAAAATTCCGGAAATTTAGTTAACGACCAGATTGAAGTAAACCCTTCTCCTCTCCTTAATCAGTTCAATGTAGTTACCTACTAATAGCTCAGAATGAATTGCTTATTGTTATTTAGTTTCTCTAAGTACCCTTCTGTTATATTCAATTTTCGTATAAATAGATTGTTTTGTAATACCATAGTTTAGTACGAGATGAAGTCAATGTTATGACGAAACGCGTTTACTCAATAGATTTTTATTTTAACCTGTGAAAAGTTAGTTTTTTATTTCTTTATAAAGTTATGAATATGAACTTTCACCAAGTAAATGCCAATTCCATTCAAAGATAGTTCTTATTTTGTGCTGGTAAAATATGTTATTGCAGATTTTGTGCCACTAGCATTTTCGAAAAAACAATCAAAAACCCAGCTCACGCTCACGAGTGAAGTGCCACTTGTTATCAGCCTAATCCAGCTGCAACTATTGCAAAAGATAGTGCTTGTTTTGTGCTGATAAAATGTATAATTGCAGATTTTGTACCAGCAGGAGTTCCGAAAAAAATTTAAAAGCCAGCTCACGCTCGATAGTTAACTGCCACTTGTTTTCGTCAGAATCAAGTCGCGACTATTACAAAAGATGCTTTTCATTTTGTGTTGATAAAATATGTGATTGCAGATTTTGTACTACCAGAAGTTCCGAAAAAAAAATCAAAAAACCAGCTCAAGCTCAAGAGAAAAGTGCCACTTGTTATTGGCAGAATCCAGCTGCGACTATTGCAAAAGATAGTGCTTATTTTGTGCTAATGCAATATGTTATTGCACATTCTGTACCAGCAGCTTTTTCTAAAAAAAAATCAAAAAACCTGCTCACGCTCACGAGTAAGGTGCCACTTTTTATCAGCAGAATCCAGCCGCATCTATTGCAAAAGATAGTGCTTATTTTGTGCTGATAAAATGTATAATTGCAGATTCTGTACCAGCGGCAGTTCCGAAAAAAAAAATAAAAAACCAGCCCACACTCAGAAGTAAAGTGCCACTTGTTATCGGCGGAATCCAGTCGCGACTATTACAGAAGATAGTTCTTATTTTGTGCTGGTGAAATATGTTATTGCAGATTTTGTACCACTAGCATTTTCGAAAACAACAACTAAAAAACCAGCTCACGCTCAGGAGTAAAGTGCCACTTGTTATCAGCATAATCCAGCTGCAACTATTGGAAAATATAGTGCTTGTTTTGTGCTGATGAAATGTATAAGTGCAGATTTTGTACCAGCAGCAGTTCCGAAAAAAAATTTAAAAATAAGCTCACGCTCAGAAGTAAACTGCCACTTGTTATCGTCAGAATCAATTCGCGACTATTACAAAAGATGCATCTCATTGTGTGTTGATAAAATACGTGATTGCAGATTTTGTACCACCAGCAGTTCCGAAAAAAAAAATCAAAAAACCAGCTCAAGCTCAAGAGAAAAGTGCCACTTTTTATTGACAGAATCCAGCTGCGAGTATCGCAAAATATAGTGCTTATTTTGAGCTGATAAAATATGTTATTGCAGATTCTGTACTAGCAGCATTCATGCAGCAAAAATTCAAAAAACCAGCTTACGCTCAAAAGTAAACTGCCATTTTTAATTGGCAGAATCCAGCTGCGGCTATTGCAAAAGTGCTCATTCTGTGCTGATGAAATATATAATTGCAGATTTCGTACATGCATTGCGAAAAGCAATCAAAAAACCAGCTCACGCTCACGAGTAAAGTGCCAACTTGTTATCAGCAGAATCCAGTTGCAACTATTACGATAGTGCTCATTCTGTGCTGATAAAATATGTAACTGCCAGATTCTGCACTAGCAGCCTTTTCGAAAAAAACTTCAAAAAACAGCTTACGCTCAACAGTAACTGCCATTTCTAATCAGCAGAATCTAGCCGCGACTATTGCAAAAAAATAGTTGTCATTTTGTGCTAATAAAAGATTTAATTTCAGATTTTGTACCCACTGCAACGTTCCGAAAAAAAAAGGCAAAATACGCCAGCTCTCGCTGAAGTGTAAGTGTCACTTGTTAACAGCATAATCAAGCCGCGACTATTGCTGAAGAAAGTGCTCATAAAATATATAATTGCAGATTCTGTACCAGCGGCAGGTCCGGAAAAAAATTGAAAAACCAGCCCCAGCTCAAGAGTAAACTGACACTTGTTATCGGCCGAATCCAGTCGCGACTATAACAAAAGATAGTTCTTATTTTGTTCTTTATGAAATATGTAAGTTGCAGAATGTGTACCACCAGCAGTTCCGAAAAAAAAATCAAAAAACCAGCTCACGCTCACGAGAAAAGTGCCACTTGTTATCGGTAGAATTCAGCTGCGACTATTGCAAAAGATAGTGCTTATTTTGTGCTGATAAAATGTATAATTGCAGATTTTGAAGCAGGGGCAGTTCCAAACAAACTCAAAAAACTATCTCACGCTCAAGAGTGAACTGCCATTTCTCATCGGCAGAATTCAGCTGCGACTATTGCATAGAATAGTGCATATTTTGTGCTGATATAATATGTAATTGCAAATTTTTTATCAGCAGTATTTCGAAAATAACTTCAAAAAACCAGCTTTCGCTCAGGAGTATTGTGCTATTTTATCTATTTTATCAGCAGAACATTGTAATGTATTATTATTACCTTTTCTTTCAAATTATGAAAGTATTAGCACCCTACGTGCAGAATTCACGAATCCTATACCAAACCATTACTGAGAACTGGTAATTCGTCGGTGACCACTATTCACTTAGAAAATTGACAAACTCTTATATATATATATATATATATATATATATATATATATATATATATATATATATATATATATATATATATATATATATATTCCGCCTAATGAAACTGTAAATTTAATAAAAAATTTTCTTTTTTCTAATAATGTTCATCCACTTATACAGTCAGATATTACTCATTTTCTGGAATTTTGTTTAGAACAAAATTATTTCAGTTTCAACAACGTGTGTTATAGTAATGAGTAAGTTTTGTTTATGTGAAATCCGTTAAGCCCTCTGTTATCAGAAATCTTTATGGATAATTTAGAGAAAACTATTATGAACCACTTCAGCAGTAAATACTTTCTTTATTGGTATAGATACGTTGATGACGTCATGTTTGCTACACTGGTACAGATAGACAATTGGATAATTTCAATTACTTATATTAATTCCATACACCCTCGTATTAAATTTTTTCTAGAAACTGAAATGAATAATTCTATTAATTACTTAGATTCAACCATCACCAGAAAAAAGCAACAAACACGAATTTTTCAAATTTTTCATAAACCATCTCATACAGATATTACAATTCATAACACATCACTACACCCTTTTTCACATAAATTAGCAGCTTATCATAGTATGATTCATAGACTTTTCAAAATTCCGTTGTCCGAAGCTAATTTTCAGAAGGAATTGCATATAATTAAACAAATGGCAGTAAATAATGGTTATTCACCTAATATGATAGACAGCCTCATTCAGAAGAAAAAATACAAAATGGCAATTTCAGAAATTTACCCACTTGTATCCGAAAAAAGTAGAGTATTTAACAGTTTAACATACTTGGGCAAAAACTTCCGAAAACCTGAAATTGTTTTTTCAAAAACAAAATTTCAAAATTTCATATAAAACCAATAATAGCATTGGAAAATTGATTAAAAACAACAAATCAAAAATTCATAGAGATGAACGTACTGGTGTTTATAAACTAGACTGTAACGATTGTGAAAAATTCTATATA
>JARQZK010000094.1:332500-334322 GCA_030704885.1 Cynegetis impunctata
TTTTCCAATAATTTCAATTTATCAGTAGGGTCCGTGCATAAAAATACTTAAGGTAAATAAGTATCATCCCTATTAAAAATTAAGCTGGTACATGAATTATTAGAAGACGATTTTTGACCGCAGAGTACAGTTTTGTGAGCAGATTCTTGAAATTCATAATCAACATCTATAAAATTTCATTACAAACATAATTTTTTCTGATGAAGCCACCTTTACTTTAAATGGCCACGTCAACAGACAAAACTGTAGGTATTGGGCGACCGAGAATCCTCATTGGATATGCAAGAATGCCACACACAGCGGCCTCAAAAAATTAATACATGGCAGCGAATTGTTCGAAAATCGTTATAGTTTGGTCCCTATTTTTTTGAAGGAACACTAAACGGAGAGGACTACTTGGAACTTTCTCCAGTTCGAACTCATTCCGGCTTTAGCTGTTTTGTTTCCTAACCCACAAGATCCTGACAATACCTAATTAACGAGATATGGTTTCAACAAGATGGGGCACCTCCTCACTATTCAATCGCTGTTCGACAATTTCTTGATGCAACTTTTCCCAACAGATGGATAGGACGGAGAGGTTCCGATTGAGTGGCCGCCAAGATCACCGGACCATAACCTCATTGGATTTTTTTTTCTTATGGGGTTATTTGAAGTCTAAAGTTTATTTGAATAGACCAAATAATATTGATGATCTAAAAGAGAGAATCAGGCAGGAAATAAGACTTATCAGTCCAAGAAGTAATTGAAAATGTGCAACGGGAAACATTGAAATCGACTTCAAAAATGTCTCGAAGTAAACGGACAACAGATTGAACATATGTAAAAATTAAATTAGTAATTACATTTGTGTGTTTTCATATCGTACCTCTCATTACCCACTATCTCCGTTTCTGGCAATCCATCGAGTTGAGGCATATGGTATGTTCACAAAAAGTGATAAGAATTTATCGT
Source organism: Cynegetis impunctata (assembly GCA_030704885.1). Taxonomy (NCBI): domain Eukaryota; kingdom Metazoa; phylum Arthropoda; class Insecta; order Coleoptera; family Coccinellidae; genus Cynegetis; species Cynegetis impunctata. The sequence continues at coordinate 333,455 of JARQZK010000094.1, forward strand.
AGAATTGTAAAGTGAAATAAATACAGGGTATTACCTTCAAAAAAACTAATGACAAAGCCATAGCTCTTGAATGAGACACCCTGTATACAAAATTTTTAATTGGCGAAAAAATGCCCAAATAAATACTAATCGACCTGTCCGAGGATTTTAACATGAAATAGAAACCTAATTTTTTTAATGAATTTGTTCCTTTCATCATGAAAGCACTGTATATATATATATATATATATATATATATATATATAATATATATATATATATATATATATATATATATATATATATATATATATATATATATTATATATATATATATATATATATATATATTTATATACATATATAATATATATATTATATATATATATTTATATATATATATATATATATATATATTATATATATATATATATATATATATATATATATATATAATTATTCATTAGAATTGTTGTTGCCTGTGAACTATTTTCTTATCTTTTGATAATTATTAGCAATAACAGGCAATAAGTTTTGATAAAGCCACGAATATCGTGGCGAAACGTCAACTTTTTGATAAAATTCGAGTTTTTTGAGATTCAACAAGCCTGTTATTGCTAATAATCATCAAAAAGATTATATATATATATATATATATATATATATATATATATATATATATTATATATATATATATATATATATATATATATATATAATTATATATACTGGAGGGGCAAGACACTGCCTATATAACCCGAGCACCGAGAATGCAGTTCTTGGGAGGTACTGACTCCTAAGAACTCTCTCCTAGGCTGGGTATTGACCAGTCTCTTCCCATTCCGTCCGACAAATACTGATTGTCGGAAATCCTCGCAGGTTGGGTATT
>JARQZK010000095.1:0-17500 GCA_030704885.1 Cynegetis impunctata
ACGTTTTTCCTTCGGACAATGTTCCACCTGATCTGAGATCACAAAACTCTAAATTCTTTTTTTCGTTACCGTATTTTCATTCAATGGTTCACAATTTTTTTCAAGATTTCCCTCCATTAATATTTCTTACAAAAATCAACTCACCGTTAATAGTATTTTTTCAAAGTTAAAAGATAGGGACCCAATTTTAGAACAATCCAATGTGGTTTATTGCATACCTTGTTCACAATGCGACCTCAAATATATTGGTCAAACTAAACGGAAGCTTAAGGACAGGATTTGCTCACATAGGGGAGATATTAGAAATTCAAAAATTACTTGCACCTTAGCAAAACACGTTTTAGATGGGGATCACATTCCTGATTATGGTGGTGTTAGTGTCTTGGAGCATGAATCTAATTTAAAAAAGAGATGTTTCCTGGAAATGTCTTCCATCGTGAGAGAACCTAATGCTATGAATGCCAGGACTGATATCGCTGATCTTAGTGTTTTTTATGCATATTTGTTAAACCTCCCTTCTCCAACTGAAAACTCTTTTCTCCATTCTGTTTTATAGTGATTTTTCATGGGTTGGCACACCTTACTAATCATAGAATTCTTAAGGTTGGCAATGATCTGTCAACTGTTTTATTTTCCATAGACGACTAACGGCGTCCTACGCTGCTGCGTCACTTGTCAATTGGGAGTTCTTTCTCGCATTTTTCATTTTAAGTAAAGTTTTAACGGTCCTCTCTCACGTTTTCTTGTATAATTTGTCATTTTACACTATCTCATGTTATTATTTAATTTTACTTTGTGACACGTATTGGTTTTTTAACCTTATCTTTTTGATGTCGGCGAAAAGTTTATACGGTTTCCACCTGTTGAGTTCAACCTCATTTTTCGTAAGTAATATCTTTTTGGAAGCATTCTTAATGTTGTTTATATCTTTATGATTATTATTGTAGAGTTCCTGATGAAGAGCCAATAAAGACTCAAAAAACTTGAACAGAAACAAGAGTTTTTTTTTAATCAGCCCTAAGACTGCATACCTGATTAAGCATTTTCTCCCTTAACTTAGACAGTCGTCTAACCTTAACAATTATAAAATATATATATATATATATATTTTATATATATATATATATAAAATATATATATAAGATATATATATTTTATCATTTTTTTATATATATATATATATATATATATATATATATAAATTATGTATATATATTATATATTTTTTAAATATATATATATATATATATACAGGGTTTTTTCACGGTGGAGGGAAAACATTAGACGTTTCTGGTGAACCAAACAACGGATCACTTTGAAAATTCAATGGAGGCCATAGTCGGACATTCTCCCCCCAACTAAAATATTTTCGGTAATGCGGTGTTGCCACTTCTATTAGAAAGTAGTAGCAATTTTTTTTTTTTTCAAATGGCACTACCTGTATATTATATTTATTTTTAGAATCTCCAACAATTTCCCAACAACTTTTACATGATATTTCCCTATACCTATCTATTGCCGTTTTCAAAAAAAAAATTATTTTTTTTTTTTTTTCGTCGGAAATCGAGACCTCTAAAAACTCTGATATCTTTGAGCTAAGAAATACAATGTTAGGGGAAATTTCGGTTTAAGTTTGTTGATACTTGGGGGCTTCCTACACTTCAGCCTAATCTCCGTTATTTCAATACAGGGTGGTCGAAAAATACAGTTATTTCGTTAGTTTAAAAAAAAGTGACTATAAGTTGGTTATTTCAAATGGAATACCCTGTATTTTTTTGGAAAATTCGGAAAGCTGCTAAAATTTTCCCTTTTTTATCTATGTATACCATACCTATACCTAACTAGTCAAGTTTCGGACTTATGAGGACTTATTTGTGAAAATGTTCCTTGAACATGGTATCCCCTTGGTATTTGCTAAGCATGTCATGATTACTATTTGACAGTAACGTTGTGACTATCTACTAAAATATCAACACTTTCATCACTTCAGAAGTTGGAAATACCTTCAGAAACGATGGAAAAAATTTTTTTAAATGAAGTTTTTTTTGAATTTGTTTATTATTTTTGGACAGTGTGATAAAATTATCAAAAAGGACATGTAGAAAGTTCAATGAAATGTATCCGAATCTTTTTCCAATGAACCCCCAGAAATTTTTTTCGAATTCAGAACAATTTCAATACGTTTGGATCAACTGTAAAAAACTACCAAATAACTTGATTTTTGGAAATATTTGACATGAAAAAAATTTTAAAAAAAAAAAAGAATTATGTGGAATATTTCAAAATATGTTCGAATCGAACTTTTTTTTTAACATTCCCCAAAAATAAAAATCCAATGTACAAGTATAAATTTCTTGAGGTTCATTGGCGGTAGATTCGGATACATTTCATTGAACTTCTACATTTCCTGCTGATAATTTTATCACACTGTCCAAAAATAATAAACAAATTCATAGGAACTTAACCAACGCCCTAGGGCGGTAAAAATCATTTTAACGTCCTAGGGCGGTAAATATCATTTTAACGACCTAGGGCGGTAAATATCATTTTAACACCCTAGGGCGGTAAAACTCAATTAAACGCCCTAGGGTGGTAAATATCATTTTAACGCATTAGGGCGATAAATATCTTTTTAACGCCTTAGGGCGGTAAACATCATTCTAATGTCCTAGAGCGGTAAAAATCATTTTAACGCACTTGGGCAGTGAAAATCATTTTAACGCCCTAGGGCGGTAAAAATCATTTTAACGCCCTAGGGCGGTAAAAATCATTTTAACGCCCTAGGGCGGTACGTATCATTTAAACGGACTAGGGCGGTAAAAATCATTTTAACGCCCTAGAGCGGTAAAATCATTTTAACGCCCTAGGGCGGTAAATATCATTTTAAAGCCCTAAGGCGGTAAAAATCATTTTAACGCCCTAAGGCGGTAAATATCATTTCAACGCCCTAAGGCGGTAAATATCGTTTTAACGCCATAGGGCGGTGAAAATCACTTTAACGCCCTAGGCTCGGAGGCGGTAAATAGTTATTTTTTATATGCTCCTGATTAGGCACGGAATAAATCATTTTAACGCGTATCCTTTTCTGAAATTATAATAGGCTGTAAAGATTCTGATTACTCAATCGCCACTAAGTAGGACACGGTAGAATAATCAATGGTTTTTACACTGCCTTACGAAGGTGTGCGGTGAACATAACATATGTTGTTAACACTGTCCCTTGTGGTCGGTAAAATAGTAAGTTACATCAAACGCCCTAGGCCAATAAACAATTCTATATTTAACAAAGACCACTGTAAGGAAGACGAGTAAGAATATCATTTTAAACGCCCTACGGCACATAAAATCTCATTTCTAGACAACTAGGGCGGGAGAGTCGAGTGTTAATCAGACCTCTAACGACGCGGTAAATTATGACTGATTAGTAGCACGGTCGCATATTCGCGTACGATAACAAGGATACACTTTTAAAGCAACGCTCACGCTGAATGGATAAATATAATTTATACCGCCATAGCGGCGGTACACTCTCATATTAACGCACGTAGGGCGGTAAATAATCATTTTTACCAACAGCCCTAAGGTCAACAATTTCTCCAAACATTATTGTTACATATTTCCTGACTACAATACCTAACTCAATTGCCGTTTTCGAAATACAAATTATTTCAATTTTTTTTCGTCGGAAATCGAAGGACCCTGTAAAAACTCTGATATCTTTGAGGCTTAGAAATACCAATGTTATCGAAATTTCGGTTTAAGTTCTGTTGACTCCTTGGGGGGCTTCCTACACTTTCAGCCTTAATCGATCCGTTATTTCAATACAGGGCTGGTCGAAAAATACAGTTATTTCGTTAGCTTGAAAAAGTGACTATGAGTTTGGTTTATTTCAAATGGAATACCCTGTATATTATTGAAACTTCGGAAAGGCTGCTAGAATTTCCATTTTATCTATGTATATCATAACCTATACCTAACTAGTCTCCAGAGTTTCGGACTTATGAGGAACTTCTTTGTGAAAATGGTTTCCTTGAACATGGTATCCCCTTGGTATTTGCTAAGCATGTCATGATTACTATTTGACAGTAACGTTGTGACTATCTACTAATAATATCAACACTTTCATCACTTCCGAAGTTGGAAATACCTTCAGAAACGATGGAAAAAATTTATTCAAATGAAGTTCTTATGAATTTGTTTATTATTTTTGGACAGTGTGATAAAATCATCAGCAGGACATGTAGAAACTTCAATGAAATGTATCCGAATCTTCTGCCAATTAACCAACCTCAAGAAATTTATACGAATTCAGATTAATTTCAATACGTTTGGATCAACTGTAAAAAACTACCAAATAACTTGATAGTGGATATATTGACATGAATAATTATAAAAAAGGAAAACAATCATGTGGAATATTTCAAAATATGTTCGAAAATCGAACTTTTTTTAAACATTCCCCAAAAATAAAAATCTAATGTACAAGTATAAATTTCTTGAGGTTCATTGGCGGTAGATTCGGATACATTTAATTGAACTTCTACATTTCCTGCTGATAATTTTATCACACTGTCCAAAAATAATAAACAAATTCATAAGAACTTAACCAACGCCCTAGAGCGGTAAAAATCATTTTAACGCCCTAGGGCGGTAAATATCATTTTAACGCCCTAGAGCGGTATATATCATTTTAACGCTATAGGGCGGTGAATAACATTTCAACGCCATAGGGCGGTAAATATCATTTTAACGCACTAGGGCGGTAAATATTATTTTAATGCACTAGGGCGGTAAAAATCATTTTAATGCACTAGGGCGGTAAAAATCATTTTAATGCCCTAGGGCGGTTAAATGATTTTTACTGCCCTAGGGCTTCAAAATGATTTTTACGGCCCTAGTGCGTTTAAATGATATTTACCGCCCTAGGGCGTTAAAATGATTTTTACCGTCCTAGGGCGTCAAAATGATATTTACCACCCTAGGGCGTTTAAATGATATTTACCGGTCTAGGGCGTTAAAATAATTTTCACCGCCCTAGGGCGTTAAAATAATATTTACCGCCCTAGTGCGTTAAAATGATATTTACCGCCCTGGGGCGTTAAAATGATATTTACCGCCCTAGGGCGTTAAAATGTGATTTACCGCCCTAGTGCGTTGAAATGATATTTACCGCCCTAGGGCGTTAAAATGATATTTACCGCCCCAGGGCGTTAAAATGATTTTTACCGCCCTAGGGCGTTGGTTAAGTTCTTATGAATTTGTTTATTATTTTTGGACAGTGATAAAATTATCAGCAGGCAATGTAGAAGTTCAATGAAATGTATCCGAATCTACCGCCAATAAACCTTAAGAAACTTATACTTGTACATTAGATTTTTATTTTTGGGGAATGTTTAAAAAAAAAGTTCGATTCGAACATATTTTGAACATAATTGTTTTCCTTTTTTATAATTATTCATGTCAATATTTCCACTATCAAGTTATTTGGTAGTTTTTTACAGTTGATCCAAACGTATTGAAATTGTTCTGAATTCGTATAAATTTCTTGACGTTCATTGGCAGAAGATTCGGATACATTTCATTGAACTTTCTACATGTCCTGCTGATAATTTTATCACACTGTCCAAAAATAATAAACAAATTCATAACAACTTCATTTGAATAAATTTTTTCCATCGTTTTTGAAGGTATTTCCAACTTCTGAAGTGATGAAAGTGTTGATATTATTAGTAGATAGTCACAACGTTACTGTCAAATAGTAATCATGACATGCTTAGCAAATACCAAGGGGATATATGTTCAAGGAACATTTTCACAAAGTCCTCATAAGTCCGAAACTTGACTAGTTAGGTATAGGTATGATATACATAGATAAAATGGAAATTCTAGCAGCTTTCCGAATTTTCAATAATATACAGGATATTCCATTTGAAATAACCAACTTATAGTCACTTTTTCAAGCTAACGAAATAACTGTATTTTTCGACCACCCTGTATTGAAATAACGGAGATTAGGCTGAAGTGTAGGAAGTCCCCAAGTATCAACAAACTTAAACCGAAATTTCTATAACATTGTATTTCTTAGCTCAAAGATATCAGAGTTGTTAGAGGTTTCGATTTCCGACGAAAAAAAATGAAAATAATTTTTATTTCGAATACGGCAATAGATAGGTATAGGGAAATATCATGTAAAGTTGTTGGGAAATTGTTGGAGAGTCTAAAAATAATATAATATACAGGTAGTGCCATTTGAAAAATCAAAGTTGCTACTACTTTCTAATAGAAGTGGCAACACCGCATTACCGAAAATATATTAGTTGGGTAGAGAATGTCTGACTATGGCCTCCATTGAATTTTCAAAGTGATCCGTTGTTTGGTTCACCAGAAACGTCTAATGTGCCATCCACCGTGAATCACCCTGTATATATATATATATATATATATATATATATATATATATATATAGAAAAATATATATATATATATATATATATATATATATATAAATATTTATATTTATTTATTCGAATTGTTGTTGCCTGTGAACTATTTCTAATCTCTTGATAATTATTAGCAATAACAGGCTTGTTGAATCTCAAAAAACTCGATTTCATTAAAAAGTTGACGTTTCGCCACAACATCGAGTTTTTTGAGATTCAACAAGCCTGTTATTGCTAATAATTATCAAGAGATTATATATATATATATATATATATATATATATATATATATATATATATATATATATATATATATATATATATAGATATATAGATTGGGTGTTGTTAGTGCACGCCATCCTTGATGCAAATCAGTTGTGTGTAAAAGAATTGTTTTATACCTGAATAAGTTGTCCCACTAAGAGGAAAAGATTAAAAAGTTGCCACCGAATATTCACTTTAACTTAGAAGCTACCTACTACTACGTAACCAATTCTGTATTTTAACTTATTTCAATTTAAATTCAGTTAATACCATTGTTCAAATCTAAGAAAACTGAAAGAGTCTATTGATCACTTCAATCTCGTGTAGTGGCCATCTCGATTTTGTTAACATTCCACACTTAAAGGTAGAATGAAAATAAGTCCAGATGTCGATCTTTACTTCATCAAGCTAGCATCACTTACAGAGGAATTATATGAAACATTTCTGGTTTTTAAGAGAATTGCCCTGGATATATTTCAAATTATAATTCATCACGTGCTACTGAAGGAAGATTTTTTTAAAATTGTATCATATTCCTATTATTAGGATACCTAACTAATGGACGCGTTTCTCACAGCCTTCGTGAGGAAATAGATATTAAATAATCACATTCCTTCAGTACAGCTTTGCAAATAGAGTGTTTATACGGTGAAATTACTGGACACTTGTACTGTTCCTTTGTTGAAAGGAGGTAATCTTGGCATTGCGGGCGGACGACGTTGTATGGTTATTCTCAACACGCTACGTAGTCTTCGATCGTTCTATATCGTTGAGCCTTGTTTATTTTGTTTTGGTTATTGAACTGGGATGTTGTTGGATACTGAGGAATGTCTAATAAAACAGAAACAGCCTCTTTATCTTTTCAATCCCCTGCAGTGGCCATCTCGATATATTCTTAACATTCCATAGTGGAAGGTAGAATGAAAATATTTCAAGATGTCGATTGCAACCTCATCAAGCCCTTACAGAGAAATTAAACGAAAGATTTCTGATTTTTGACAAGACATTTAAGGTTCCAGTTAGACAACCAAGATTTAAGAATGGCCTATTTCTCTTTGTTTCATAGAATACTAACTTATGGACAAATGATCTGGGGAAACTGTAGTAACAAAGAAAAAGAAGTTGTAACACTGAATAGGGTGATACGTATTATGAGTTTGAGTAGTTCTAGATCTAATTGTAAACCTCTATTTAAAAAATTGTCGATTTTTCCCCTGCCCTGTTGCTATATTATGGCATGCCTTTTGTTAATTCATAAAATATGTTTAACTGATTGTGGTAGATAGGTGGATACTTTTATTTCTGTCGAATGTATAATATATAGAGGTAAAGGTCAATGAAATGATGAAGGAATCAAAAAGTCCCAGCATGGGTTCATCAACAATGTTATCTGGAACCATAACATACACACACATTCAATAGGAACAGTGATAGCATTTGCAAACTTTTTTCAGAATTAAAAACACACTATATACCTATACAATATATATATATATATATATATATATATATATATATATATATATATATATATATATATATATATATATACATATATAAGCTGTACAATTCCTTATTTTTCGACTTTTAGATAACTGTGAATATCTTTGTTGTTTGTAAAGATATGAGACAATATAACTTTAACATCCTTAAGGCATCTTCGCTTCTATAATCTAGTGGGGTCTAAGAAATTTTAAATGAAAGGTGAATGGTGGTTGGAATAGATTTTTTTCCCTTTCTATCTGTGTATCAAATGTCGATTCGTTTCAGATGGGAAGTCCTGAATAATGAATCTACAAATTTGTCCGTTTGTTTCTGTTATAGTTTCATTTAATCGCGAGAATGAGGATGTCATACGAAAACATGCAGATATATGATATTTTAGTAAGTTTCATTCAAAGTAATAACAATTGTGATCTTGAAGCTGAGATAATATATGTCAATCGCTATCCAGAAAGAAGACAATCTAATAATATTATTTTCAAGAGGTAAAAAATTGTTGAAGGAATCCGTCGTTACTACGTGATAATTTAACATGATGAACAAAAACTAAATTTGAATTTACTACGTTTATTATCACAAAAATACTTCGAAAAATATAACACTGCTATTAGTGTTATATTTTTCGAAGTATTTTTGTGATAATAAACGTAGTAAATTCAAATTTAGTTTTTGTTCATCAGGTAAAAAATTATTATTAAACATCTTTCATGTTGTTGTAATTTTTTAGTTGTCGCTTGTCAAATGATCCGCAATTAATAAGATTTTCTTTTAACCTCTTGAATATAGCTTTATTAGGTTGCCCTCTTTCTGGATAGCTTGTTACGTCAAAATTACTATAACGGTTCTCTTTTAATTGAATGATCATTTAAGTTAGAGTTTACTGTGGCGTGAAATCTTATTATTCTTGCAGGAATAAATTTTCTCTTCATTACTGACATTCAAGAAAAGGGTCTGAGCATTCGTTTATCATAAAAATTAATGAAATAAGGATACCTATTTAAAATAAAACACTTGGCTTGACGTTTCAAAAATATGCCAAGTGTTTTTATTGAATTGATAAGCAGAAATTCAATATTAGAAAGTAAAAGAATCATCAAAATACAGACATAAAACAAATACTGTATATATATTCGTCGGCTATAACAATTTTGCTTCTAAAATTTGAAAAGATCACCGAATTCCATTTCCCCGCCACGTACGCATTACAATCCAAAACGGAAAATTGTCCAAGTGAAAAATTTCCTAATGCAATTTTCAACGCGAAACGGAATCAAGCTCGTGGAAATCCGCATCACGCACATTGAAGTGAGGACGGAAGGAAAAACTAGGGTGCTAGAGTTGAACTGATGGCGGTGGAGAATACCCCGTGAGTGGATAAGTGGTTTAAATGCACTGAGCGCTCCGGTGAGCCCGACTCATGTCTGCAAAGAAGAACCAGCCGACCAACCTCACTCGTTTTCATACCATCCCGAATTTTCCACACGTTCAAATTCGCCCTTCAACTGTTCCACTCCTGTGCCAGGACTGAAATATTAGAGCGTATTTTTAATGTCATGTTTTATGATGGCAGAGTTATGATGTCAAAAGGTTTCGTTTTATTACTAACTCGTCTGTGAGGCTCTCGTATTACTGCCGAGTTGGAATTCAGGATTGAATTTGCCTTTAAATATTATCTCACCATAAAATTTGAATTATTAGTTTCGTCTAATTAGAAAATTGATTTTATTGCACCAGTTTCCAGAAATATATGATCCAAGCAAGCCGTCCCAATTTTAACGGATGTCTTTTTCTATTCCTGCACGTAAAGGAGCTCATGGAAAGAAGGATGGAAGCACAGGCAACTGAGAAAGAGAACTTTATATTATATTAAAAGTTAAATAAAAGTAATTCTATATCTCCAAAGATATGATATACCTATAATCTTTTACTATTTACGTTATTCTGAAACACCCTGTATATATATATATATATATATATATATACATATATATATATATATATATATATATATATATATATATATATTCATATATATATATATATATATATTAATATATATATATATATATATATATATATATATATATATATATATATATATATATATATAATGATTCATTCGAATTGTTGTTGCCTGTGAACTATTTCTAATCTTTTGATAATTATTAGCAATAGCAGGCTTATTGCATCTCAAAAAACTCGATTTTATTAAAAAGTTGACGTTTCGCCACGACATTCGTGGCTTTATCAAAACTTTTGAAAAAATTGAAATTTCTTTGACATTTATTGATTTGAAAAAATTTGAATAGAATAAGACTACTATGTCTTACTAAAATTGTTTTCGGCTGTGGCCGTTCTTTGTTATTTATTACGTGCTATTCAGTCCAATATTAACATTCAAATCTGTTATTATTAGATGGTAAGGGAAACCACAGAAACCTTTACCCACGTAATGTTCGAAATAGGTTCAAATTATTTTGATTTTGAAAAGTCAAAGAATAGGGTACTATTTATCTTGTTTTCAAAAATTTCTCATTGCGGCTGTGACCGTCTTCAGTTATTAATTACGTGCTATTTAGTCCAATATCAACAGACAGGTCTGTTGATATTAGATGGGAAGGGAACCACAGAAACCTTCACCCACGTAATGTACAAAATAGGTTTGAAATATTTGATTGTTGTCTTTAAAAAGACATTACTTGTAATTTTGGAGATCACATGTTCTAAACTATACTTTCTTTTTAGAAAAATTGAAAATTCTAGATGTTTAGATTTTGTCTAAGAAGATGAGTTGTTATGGTTAGAGTTTGTTTGTTTTGATTTATGTTGTTTCTTCGAAAAATTAAAGAATTAAATCTGCGTATATTCAACTCAAATGTTTGATATCTGTTCTATCATTTACGACTTTATTAAAATTTTTTTGAATATGTAACATTTCTAAAATTTCTCTACATTACGTGGGTGAAGGTTTCTGTGGTTCCCTTCCCATCTAATATCAACGGACCTGTCTGTTGATATTGGACTAAATAGCACGTAATTAGTAACTGAAGACGGCCACAGCCGCAATGAGAAATTTTTGAAAACAAGATAAATAGTACCCTATTCTTTGACTTTTCAAAATCAAAATAATTTGAACCTATTTCGAACATTACGTGGGTAAAGGTTTCTGTGGTTTCCCTTACCATCTAATAATAACAGTTTTGAATGTTAATATTGGACTGAATAGCACGTAATAAATAACAAAGAACGGCCACAGCCGAAAAAAATTTCAGTGAGACATAGTAGTCTTATTCTATTCAAATTTTTTCAAATCAATAAATGTCAAAGAAATTTCAATTTTTTCAAAAGTTTTGATAAAGCCACGAATGTCGTGACGAAACGTCAACTTTTCAATAAAATCGAGTTTTTTGAGATTCAATAAGCCTGTTATTGCTAATAATTATCAGAAGATTATATATATATACATATATATATATATATATATATATATATATATATATATATATATATATATATATATATATATATATATATATATATATATATGTATATATGAGGCTCTCAGAGCAAAAGTGGCCTAAGCCACAAATTCAGAAAAATGAGTTTGATGATGAAACCTATAGTTCATAAGTTATACTGTAGGGTAAAAGTGGCCTATGCAACCTTTGATAAAGTTTTAAGAGATGGCGACACCGAATACTTTGTTGCATTGCATGAAAAAGTTTCAACTAGAGAGCAATACCGGCCTAACCAACAAAATGTGGGATAGGCCACTGTTGCTTTGTATTATAAAATTTTCATTACAAACGAGTGTAAACAAAACAAGGGGATTTTTTATTGCTTCTGTTCATTCAAAAATTAAATAAATATAAAGTACTATGTAAAAGAAATATTTCAAAGACATCTATGTACCAGAGAGCTGGGAACAAGTTGTTAAGGCAGCAAGAAAAAAGGACCCTTTTAAAGTTGTTCAGATGACATCCAAAGATTTTTACTCAACTGCCAATTTAAAGAGGAGTATTACAAAACGTAAAGTTTCCGAAAAATAATTCAAAAGTACAATGGATGAAAATTTCAGTGGCTGCATTTTGAGAAATCAAATGCATTTAAAATTAATTTCAAATACTCAAATCAAAATTTTGCCCCATTTGATTCAGTTGACCTGTCTAAAAGAAAACTCATCTAACAGCAGTTTTGAAGAGCTTGAATCTGCTATACCCCAAAGGACGCGAAAGTTGATGTTTAAAAAGAAAAAGGACCCTCCTTGAAACTCATGTGCTTTTATTCCGCCTATTCATCAAAGAGTTCTATAAAAACCTGACAACGACTCATGATCCAGTAGACGAGATGTATTCTGATAGCGCGATGAATGTGAAGGCGATTAATGGGAAGGCGATAATTAGTTTAAAATTTGTTTTTTTTTTGAGAGACCAATAAAAATTACTTTTTTCGTCATTGTTTATGTTCCTAACAACTGTTCCAGTAAATTATTTCAATAAAAGAATATCTAGTCTCAACAAACCAAGTGGTTATTTTTTCCAAATGATAATTATCTTTAATGCAAAAGTGGGCCTAACACACATTTTTTGACAAATATCATTAATGCAAAAGTGGCCTAACCCACGTTTTTTTTTTGAAAAACCTTGTTTTTTAATTAAAAAAATTAAGAAGAATTTCACATGCCAACTGTTAAAATTATTATTGAAGTGAAAAAAAAATAATTAAAAAATACTCTATTCACAAAGAAACAAAAAAAGCAAAAAAACAATTTTCGTTTTTCTCAAAACCATCATTTTGGGGTTAGGCCACTTTTGCTCTGAGCGCCTCATATATACATATATATATATATATATATATATATATATATATATATATATATTTAAATATATATATATCTATATATATATATACAAGGGCGCACCCAGGATTGAGTTTCGGGGGGGGCTGAATCAAAATTTACCTCCTTAAATTTAAATAGAAAACGCACATCCCTTATCCGGTAAATCATAATAGATCTTATGGTTAACCGATAGTGTGTAGGCTCATTTTATAGTAGTAGATGAGCTCATTTCACAATTATTATCTTAGTTATCTCAATTCTTTTGTTACTACAATAAATCTCGGGGGGGCTGCAGCCCCATGGCTCCCCCCCTTGGTGCTCCACTGTATATATATATATATATATATATATACATATATATATATATATTATATAATAATATATAATATATATATATATATATATATATATAATATATATATATATATATATATATATATAATATATATATATATATATGTATATATATATATTATATATATATATATATATATATCTGTACCTTGGTTCTAAAAGGGCCAATGTCCAAAATTGAAGAAATTGTGTTAAGCGAAGAAATGATATCTATATAAGAAGTATGTTAGTGTAAAATGTTTAGAAACGCAAACTGAACAGAGGGCAATCTCATTATAGCCTTGTTTCAAAAGATGCCAATGTGTACATAGGCCCTGTTCACTCAAAAGAAATCTATTTCAAAGATGGCCAAAGTCCTGGACATTGGCCTTTGCAATTGGTTATAAGTTTTGGCGCGTTTCTTCCAGGGCCAATGTTCCTCGGATAACCTACTGGAAATAGCGCGCGGCTCATATATTCGACAACTGGTTTGTGAAACGACGACTGATTTAATCAGAACATTAAAACGGTTCGTTCGTTGCAGAACAAAAAACGGTCAAATTATGAGGAAGAATAAAAAAATTAGACTTAAGAATAGGATCGATATGGAAAAGAAGTAGTGAAAATGTATCCACCGTAATATCACCTATTCATTCGACTCCACTCCCTATTGACAATCCAAAGATCAAAGTTATGAAATACATAAGCCAATACAAAAGGCCATTTTATTATGGCTTGATCGCTGACAATCAAACAAAATTTTATTCCATACTGTCATTCAGACGATGACGATGAATAAAATACACCTACATAAAATGTACTTATAACGTGTGGTTTTATAATGAAGTGAATACTACAATATCTATAATATATCGGATTTTACTTAATATGCCTATGTCCAATGAATAGTTCTAATCCATTTTCTTCATTTCATAACTTGTTTTTTGTGTTACATAGGAAGGGCCTATATCCTCCTACAAAATATTTCAATGCGGCCAATGTCCACAAACTTTGTAAAAAAGAAAGAAAAAAAAATGGTCCAAATACCTGTTACACTTATATGAAAAAATTTCGCATTAATACCTGAAATGAGCGGAAAATAGGATATATATGAAGATGATGAAAATTTTATAAATTCTAAAATTTAATTTGGCATTTTCTGGGAATGGTATAAAAATGGCCATTCGTCCTCTAAGAACCAAGGTATAGAATATGTAGGTATATATATATATATATATATATATATATATATATATATATATATATATATATATATATATATATATATATATATGTGTACAAAAATTGCTCGTTTAAATATGTAAGATTCTTAGTATAATTATATACAGTGTGTTTGTCACGCATTCTGATTTTCCGAATATTTTTAAATATATATGGACAAATTTTATATAAACTATGTTTACCACTACACTTACTGTTGAAGATATATCTTCAATAAATGGATTTCATTGACCTTTCGTCTACACTTTTAATTCATTTATCATATTCATATTCTCAAGGAGTACCAGAAGAGTTTCAGATTTCAGAGAATTTTACCGTAGTTTGATGTATTTCATTTCTGGAAATGACATCACTAGGTATCTTCAGGTATTCATATATTGTGCATTTGTCACTCTGTTACTCGACATGGCCTACTCTTTGGTAAAAATATCTGCTAATGAAAAGACGGAGGACGATTCCAACATATTTGAGATTTCCCAGAATCTGTATGTTTCATATGCAAAATAGAGCGGGGAATAATCTATTATTCGGCCACAGACAGTCCAACAAAGTATGCAAAGTCACACCAAGCACATGTGTAGGTACTTCGATCTCAGTGTGCGGATATCATTCGATGCGGACCATCCAGCTGCGTGGAGAAACGGCGTGACAAACGGCGTAGGCCTTGGAATCGAGTTATCCGGGTGTCGATAACTCACGGGGGCCGGATGGAATAGAAAAGGAACTGGCGGGACGGGGACTAGTGGCGGAAATGATATTTTACAAAAATTCGATTTTACCTCTTGTTATTTTCTGGAGGGGCGATGAATTGCTCACTTCTGTGTTCCCAAGTTATGACGAAATTGAGAGGATGAAGACTGGTTTTTCGAACGAAGTTTTTCTTCTTACATTACACTGCAAACTCTTGGGGCGAATGAAAGTTAGACCTGAAGATGAGAGTAAAAAAATAAAACATTCAAGGTCAGCTGTATTCGTATATGCGAAGTGATTTTTGTATAGAGGGATATAGGTATATATATATATATATATATATGTATATTTTACACACAAACAACTATTTATGATAGCCACTCGTTAATTTTCGTGGTACTTACATTATTGACGATGGATGATAATCACCTAGCTGTTACCTTGTGAGATGTCGCTACATGGTATTATCCCAATGTCTGATGTATTTATTGTGGTTCATTTTTGATTTTTTAATATGTACACATCACAATGCCTATAGACAACCTTCGAAGAAAACATTTATCTTTCATTTATGTTCAGATCTAAATATAATTTTCGAAAATACACGATTTTTCAACAAAAAAACATACTGAGCCTAGCTCATCAGTCGCTCATGTGCTATATTAAGGAGGTATATAAATTCAATTGACTATAACATGACAGAATTTCTCGAGGATTTTGAAAATGGTACCCACTATTAATAAAGAAATATATTACCTATCTATTTACTAAAGAAGAATTGTTTATGTTCAATACATTTTTTTATAAACTTTTTTATTATTAATAACAATTGTTTTTTACAGTAATACATTCTATTACTTCGTATTTTCCGCTTGCTGTTTAGTATGAATGCTCTCGTGATGACAAGTCAAGTGGCTTTTCATTCATAAAAAAAGGCTCAGGATCAGATTGTATCATCCTTTTGTTCATGCATTCAGTTCAGTTATTTCTGCCTGAGTTGCATTGTAATTAATTCTCTTTATTCAGCAATAACAAGCCTTTCAAATTATAAAAACGACTTTAATGAAAAGGTCAATAAAGCAGTTTTTTTAATTCAAATTGCCTGTTATTGCTTGAAAAGAAACCAAGCTAGTTAGTCGAGTATGTTAGGTACGCTGGCTAGAATTTGGGAGGTATGGAGTTCAAACCCCGGGGCCGACTGGTCTGCCATGAGTTTTTCTCAGAGGTTTCCTCATGGTAATGTAAGTCACTGCTTGCAAACTCATAAGGCGAATGCTGGGCAAGTATTAATCCTCTGAACCCTACCCACACTTCCTATGTTCCATAAATATCCCGTCTCACCTATCCTTAATGCACTTGTACATACAAGTGTATCCCCTGATCTGGCTGAAGGAGTTAATCCCAAACTCAAGCTGCCCGCCTCCCTGACAGATACTTCAGGAAAGAATGAAACACGTGTGTTTCCTTTCCTTTTTTTGAAAAGACAAGTAAATAAAAATATCTGGAACAATCAAACAAATATATATATATATATATATATATATATATATATATATATATATATATATATATATATATATGTTCAGAAAGATTTCCGCGGTCGAAAGTATTTGAAAAACTTGGTTCTCGGGATGAACCGCGTAAAACTTTCATCCCAAGGCTTCTCCTATTCAGTTTATCGTAAACCCGCCCATACAAACCGTTATCTGAACGCCCAGTCTCACCACCATCCCTCTCAACTTAACTCTGTAGTTAATACTCTAATCTACCGCTCCATTCGACTATCTGACGACGAACACCGTGAATCAGAACTCAAGACTCTAAAACATATATTATTACAGAACGGTTACAACACATATCAAATCAACAAGAACATACGCAAACACACAAACATCACCCCACCTCTACCACCTTTCAATCCCACTGACCAAGAAGTTCTACACCTAAATTATTCCTTCCGTACATCAAAGAGGAGTAACCAGAATAGATCGCAAGATCTGTCTCAAAAACACAAACATCAAGAACAATATTCACCACCCAACAAAAACGCTCCCATCTAATCAGATCCGTCAAGGATAAAATTCCTAACGAAATTCGACAGTGTTTAGTGAGATTCCCTGGCAATTGTCCTTCGTTCTTATATAGGACAAACGAACCGACGAAGTCAGGTCCGTGCAAAGCAACATTC